>JTDE01001147.1:135135-164011 GCA_014338405.1 Paragonimus skrjabini miyazakii
TGCGCGATCAATTGGTCAACTAGTCAATCTACACAGCTTGCGATGGTTGGGTCACGTACTCCGCATGTCATCTAATCGTTTACCGTACCGGGCATTATATGCTGAGGCCACCAACAGTTGGGTCAAACCACGTGGTGGGCAATCAACAACGTAGTCACCAAATATGAAGACCCTGACTGCTTCATTGAGCAAAGTGGGTAGGTGTCGTCTGCCTGGATAGGGTCCTCGTGATCACTCAAATCGCTGATTAGAGACGCTATCCGAGATGGCGATGTGTCGCAGTCAATGGCGTACTTGTATCTACACCATTTCTAATTCTTCCGCTTAGTCTTCTTTTAACAATGTTCAACCATCTTAGTAACGTTTTCTTCCAGGATATTCTACGTCACTGTTGAGGTGAGCGGCGGTCTGAGCCACAGAACCATTTGGTCAGGATCATGGCTGTTATGGTGCGTGATGTGGTGAGGATGCCCGTTAATCGTCTGTCACACCGAACACTCTTCGTCGACGCTGCGGACGATTGGAGTAAAGTGCGAGGTGGACAGATGATGAACTGTTGTGGATAAATGAAGACGTTCACGGACGGGTTGGTCACTGTAGATCGGATTCGTCTATCTGGCTGGCAACTTTGCGACTCGCAGAGTCGGTGGTTGGAGACGTTAGGTAAGATGGTAGCTAATCGGCTCAGTAGCGTGAATGTTGTCGTTGTTTGGCCGAGTTGTCTGTGAAGTAAGTGCATTTAATGACGCGGGACAGTGGAAGCCGTAAGGATGCTGTCTCGCTGACGATGCCTTAATTCCACTTACAGCTCGGTTGTTTGTTTACAAGTTGTAGGCACCTTGATGTTAAACGTTTGGAAATAGACGCAACCACTTTTACTAGTTACGTCTTTCTCCCTTTATCGTTTTTCTTTGCTCTTCCTGTACAAGGTTTGCGTTTTGCCTCATGGTTGTGTGGCAGTTGAGCATCAATAAGAACCACCGATATATTGCTGTCTGTGATAATGATAATGAACACAAACGACGAAACCTGGTCTAGTGGACAACACTCTCACATGTGGCTGGTTCTGAAAAATAATATGTGGACAATGAGTGAATGGTTGGACGAATGAGTTGTGTGATCAGTCTAATTGTTCTCCCGTTGTAGTTTATAAAAGTGCCTTATGTGACTATAGGATAGACACTTTCAACAATCCAATGTACTTAGACAATCGATTAATCTGAATTTCATTGCATTCCCCAGCAATCGATTTTATCGAGCAGAAGTTTGAGCATAAGCAAATAAGCAGCGCATGAGAGATGTCTATTATAGGATGCTGGAAGACTACCTTACCAGCTTCCCCAAGCAAAGAAAGTAGCAAACGTACTTCCTCGAATCAACCGCTGTATTAGTCTGCTTGAGCGTTCCAGAAAAATTGTGGTCCGTGTCACTGAGGGTTATATTGTAGCAAAGGCACTATCCTTATTGTCCAACTCGCCCATTACGCCACGCGCACACTCGCGATCATGAACCGGAATTCTAGTCGACAACGCAGTGGTGGTGGTTTCCATCTAAACGAAGTATGCACTTTTGTCTGATTTTGTGCGTGTGGCTGACGCTTTTTGTTGTGGGTTTTTCGCTTGTCATTTTCCCCCCGTTAGTCATCGAATGATGACTCATCCGATCGCCCGTAATGTCCGCAATCCATCTGTTGTGGACTTTGCCCATATCTCACCATCGCATTTAAATACTTCACCGAGTGTTGGAATAGTCGTGTTTCATATTCGGTCATCCTTCACAATATCCTAAAGGTTTACAAGCACTATACTAAAAATGTTCTCCGATTTGTGTTATTAGTGAATAGTATGGCAGTTTCGCAAACTATGAAGTGGTTTATTCGTGACAAGTTTCTCCTTTAGCATGATTCGAACCAACGACAAGAACTGCGTGTCCTCAGATGACACTTACTCTGTCAGCTTGGGGGAGCTAGAAGTTTCTCATTAGTGAAAGTCGATATCGTTTCAGCTATGTAGGACAGGATATTCAAAATTCCCACGTTCAGTAGGTTGACCTGATCAATTCTAATTTTGTGTGAAAACCAATCGGCCGATTGCCCGATTGTCATTCGTCCGAGTACTAGTTTTTATCCTGTTTTAATTCTTGCAGGCTAAGGTGTGGCAGTTACTTCCACTAATATTTGGCGGCTTTATTAATACCCCTCCACATATCGTCTACCAGGTGTGATGTGATAATTGTAGCAGACCATGAATGAGAGATTTGTTTCCGGGGTTCCAGTGCTATTGTGTGTTAACGTACCAGTCAGGTGGTTGCGGAACGTCGAGCTAATATTGGGAAAAGCCACACAAGGTGATGACGTAACTGGTAGATTTACGATAAAAATGTGCAAATTAAACTGTAAATATAACCCTTTAAGGTCTCACTAGATTGATGTACTTGACATACAGGCATATATATTTTTGGCGCACAGTCTGAAGAATCTGAACCACGTAATCTGCTTTTTCACATGTAGCAAATGAAATTAGCTCTATTAACGTGGCGACAAGCAATAGATTTTCACAAAGTGAATACATCACAATGTGCTACTTTTAAGCCGCCATATATCAGGCCTGCAGAACGCAGATAGGTTGAGATTAAATTTGAGAACATTCTGGAAGGTGTGACATTTAAAGAGGTTAAGCGTATACTTCCTGATTACTGTTATTCGGTGTTGAAGAGACGATTCGAAATGCTAGTATCTACCAGCCTCCATTTTTCTCTTATAAACGATGTTTTGCGTTCTCAAGAAGGTCAAACTGCTAAAAATTCCATTGTCATTTTAATGCATTCGTTGACCCATTTTACAACACTTTGGTGGATGTCCTCTATGTATATGCCACGCGGCGGTTAAGCATTAGTGTGAACCACTGACGTATTGCTGTCTATGATGATGGTGATTCAACGGGGATTTTTTGTTAAACTGCTAACATTCTCTTTAATTTAATGAAGGAAATTTCATGTAGATAACTGCATTTACCATATCATCAAAAATGTATGGTCTCAACAGCATATATCCCAGACCAACCAAGTACTGACAGATTGAAGCTATGATGTGTAGGTTTTGCTGAACTCAGTAAACTTGATATTCGTTACTACCACCATCATACACACAAAAAGTGGTTTCATTGGGATATGTGATACCTGGAACCAAAGCAGACTGCTGGATAATTGCGCTGTGAAGCCATTAAGTGAGGTTTAGTTGCTTCCATAAGTCGTTTTATTTTAAGGCTACCAGTTGACAAATTTGTAGGAAAGAAAGTCTAAGCGATTCAGTATTTACTGGACAAACCGCTAGCCCGCAAACATCCGGTAAGCAAGCTTATGGGTGAAAAACGTGGAATTTGCACGAACTAATAGTGCATCGTTCATGTCCATCACCTCCGTGGCTACTGATTATGTTGATGAACGTTTCTCTTTCATTCAAGCAACGAGTTTCGGCGAGACACTCCATGAAATGGATTACTGTCACATCCCCGGATTTTTATCTCTTCGGACGATGGCGCTGGACTTGTACATACTTCGCAGCGGTAAACTTCGGTGACGTCCGTTGACTTGCTCATTTTGGGTAATGTTATCACTTGGGAAGCGTTCAAAATTTAGTCAGTTATATTAGGTACAAATTTAGCAATTAATCAGGCACAACCAGCACACAGAGCACTCCAGCGTAATGGGATACCGAAATCCACTGAGGTTAGACAGACTGACAACAAAACTGAACCATGTCACCGCAATCCGCAGAACTTTTTGTCAGTTGGTTCGGCACTCAGTGTGACATCGTTTTTTCTCATTTTCCATCACGGCGAAATCATTGTCAAAGCAAGTGTTAACGGACGTTCAGCAACCGACTACCAAAAACGGCTACAGTGGCAATACAGCATAGATGATTCATTGTGAATAGTCCATATGTGTCATCTGTTGCTGTTGGATTTGGTTACAACAAGGTCTTTTCAGTCTGTCATGTTATCCTCTATGTCTTCCGTTATTGTGGTTCACTCTCGATACTGATAATCTAATGGCAAGATTGCAGCCAAGCGCTAGTCATGGATGGTTGAGAATTCAATCTGATTCGCGGATAATCCAAGCCCAATATAGGATGGTTTCTAACAGGAAATCGACTTTTAGTAACAAAAACGGGTAGGACACTAAATTATTTTAAACATCTGAAGACTTACCAATCGTGACCGAGTTCCGGGGCGATAGGTGCGGGGGATTGTTACGACGTCGAACCGTATTCGCTGCATCTAAAACTGGCTGACCCGATAACGTTTCGACTGAAGCAAGGTGTGAATCCATGCCGCACGAAATCGTTTTTGATTCCATTGGCCTTGAATCCAGTTTCTGGCGTTCGTATCGGAATGACAATAGGAACTGACGCACACGGGATTGGCCGTAGGGAAGAAATACCTCACGCATATTGCTGATAATCTGACGCGTAATCAGTAACGTGCTTAGTTGCTTGGCGAGGAATAGAGAGATGCGAAGAAGCATGAAGTCACTCGAACTAAGTTATCAATGCTACCACTAAGAACAATGGTGAAAAACGGTTTGTGCAAATGTAAAAGAGAAAACGTGTGTACAGCCAGATATGTGCGCATACGACAGATTAAATCTCACAGTGCGTTCCAACACGACGGCAAAAATTGTAGCAAAAAAAACCCGAGCAAGATTGTGATCTGATTAATTGAAAATCAACCTAATGACGAAAATACGGGCTACCCAGTCATCAAACTTTGCCGTATCAATCAATTTTTGTTCAGCATCGATTACATCCACTTGTGCAAGTGACATTTTCGTTAGAAGCATTGCGTCATATTCTGCGAAGTGTTTGAAACTATATCAGCAAGTCTCCAAGGGAATGAAGTTTTTTTTCTGTTCGGTCCAAAGATAACAAGAAAAACGAGCTTCCTGGTTCGTGCAACCTATAGCCGTTAATTTTTTCGCTCGTCACCACCACCTTTTTTGAATTGTCCGACCAGCAACGCGCCCATTGGTCTACAATGTCTGGCCGCAGGGTAAGAACACGAAATGTGAACGTGATTCGAGACAAGAATGACCTTGAAAAACTGCATGTGATGCACTATTAGTGTAACCAAATGAAACTGCTAAAAAGATGTAGGTAAGCCTAAAAGTTGACACATTTGAATGTTATCAAGTGTAATACGACAGGCTAGATACCGTCTGGTAGTAGAATTCGTAGTAAGCGAAATATGAACATACACAACCAAAAGGTGGTTGCCAAGACCGTAGTATGGATCAGTTAATGTAAACAATCACAGTGCATAACTAATCTAAAGATAGAAAACTTGTCTATCAAACGGCCAATAAAAAGAGAGAGACAGCACCAAAGAACAAACAGGTGCTAGTGCATATGACTCCCGATAATCTGAATCTTACGCCTAACTCACGGATTAGAATAAAAGCCGAAAAAGACCGTCAGATCAATTTCAAAGTTACAAGTGAGGCCTGCATAACATCAGAGGGCTTGAAGATACCTGAACAGAAGACAAAAGAACAAGAAAATTCACTCATTTATAGATGCACTCACTTGCTGTAACATTTCTATGTCTTGAAGATAAAAGGCAGTGTAGAACAACGAGTAGAATGAATTCATAAATTGAAGCTGAAAGAATGAGAACAAAACAAAATCGTTGTAGTTCGGGATTGTGATTATCGCACTACATACTACTCACATCTGCCCTCAGATTTTACATCCAGATAGACAATATGGCTGACCCATTTCGATAGATAACACTTGATTGAGATCTCATCTTTAGGACAGTTCAACATTACTGACGAGGCGGCATTACTCCACAGGCCTCACATTAGAATAACTTGCCGCGTTATTACAGGGGATTTCGCGGCATCCGAAACGGATTAGCTTGTCACAATGACCGAAGCCAAAGGACGCTTACACACACATACACGCATGTTGACAAAACTCTTCAATTACACATATCGCATGCACAGTTAGAACAGAATGGGAATCGCAATGGGCTCTCAATCGTCGGCAAACTGTATTACACATACTAATGAATGATAAATTTCTGAAATAGGGCGGCACTTACGAGAAGTAATTTGCCCACCAAGTGATTATGATATTCCCTATCCAGTCGATGATTTTCCAGATCTGTCAACCAGGTAGCTAGTCTTCGATATCCCAAGTCCATCAGCAGGATCACCACAGCAAGCAACACCTATGAAAGAACGTAGGCAGATAGGGAGAGATAGAATGAAAATTGGAAATTATTATCTGGCATACAGATACCGTCAAGGTGCCTAAACCGGCTAGTCACACGAAATGGGCAAAAACTGACCCGTAATCAAAAATATACTATTCAACATCAAAATACAAAAAAATCGTTAAATAGCACCCAATCAATTGTCGCTACTTGAGTACGTAGGGAAGCGGGGTAAATAAATCGTACCATTCTCTACGCACACAATGAGTTTCTTTCAATTCAAAGATGATAACCCGTAAAAACGTAAAAATAAACAAGGATCACATGTAATAAATGTATGGATGTTTAGGCTACTCGACTAAGTAAACAGTTGTACTGTTGGCAAGTATGTTTCGCGGATCGCTACAGGCAACCACCGCAAACCTTAGAGTTGATTCGAAATCTAATTATCCTGTGTCAGTATGGAAGTAAAAAAGCAGAAACATGTCCAGGTGATAAGGATTAAGATATTAATACTGGTATTTAATCAGGTCAATCTGTTGGAATAGTGTGTGAGTAATAGCCTGAGATCAAATTCAGAGAGCGACAAAAATTGATTGGTCCATCTGGAGAACATAAATGACATCAGCTAAGTTGAGCTCCGTTATCCAGCTTATAGCATTGTGTGGTATTTGAAAACAAATGTGTAAAATGAGGTATAGTCCTGGTTTACATCGTAGAGTGTATTATGCTTTGAAGGTAAACAAAAGAACGAATGCAACCAATTGGTACGTTCGGACGAAAATAGTGTTTCCAGGTTTTGTCATCGAAATCCTAACAGATCATATGGACAAGTTGTGGATCATTCCTGACATAAACGGTGAGTGAGTCGACTGAATGATCCGACTGAGAATCAGTGGTGAGTGACGGACACGGTCAAGTTAAGATTGAACAGTTGGGAAACGTTAAATGATACGCATTTCTAACATTTGGAGATATTTTCTGCAAAACGTTGTGGCGACATCATCATCATAACAGCCATGAGCCTGACCAAATGGTACTGTGGCTCGGGCCGCCGCTCACCTCAACAGTGACGTGGAATATCTTAGAAGAAAACGTTACTAAGAAGATTGAAAATTGTTGAGAGAAGACTAAGAGGAAGAAGCGGAAATGGTATGGATACAGGTACGCCATTGACTGCGACACATCGCCATCTCGGATAGCGTCTCTAACCAGCGGTTTGAGTGACCACGAAGACCCTATCCAGGCAGACGACACCTACCCACTTTGCCCAATGAAGCAGTCAAGGTTTTCATATTTCGTGACGACAAGGCAGCAAAAAACATTTCGGACTTTTTAAAACTAGAACCATCCAATTGCAGTTTGATGAATTGACGCTATACCACAAACACAAAATTGGGAATACTACGCCACGGTTTATCATCGCTTGACTGTGAAGCAATTTATTCGGAGGTGCTCTTAGTACGCCAGTTTTGCTTGGCTTGTGAGACAAGAGACAACAGATACATGAATAGATTGTTAACAGAATGAATGACCCGTATGCTCTGATAATTTTGACTGGATCCTCCTCACACTCCTCATCTCGTCCGTTTAACTGAACCACTAATCCGTAATTTTTGCTCTGCGGATCAGGGTTAACTAGCTTAGAATGAACAACATTTGAAAACTTTGAGTATTTCAGTGGGATTTTGGGTTCAGGCTCATGGTCACTGAGTCGCTAAACGTGAATTGAAAATGTTTCCGCATCGCATAAGATAGTACTCACAATACGTGAAGGTTCAAACACCTACGATATCATCTAGTTTGACGACGAGACGTCTGAAATATAAATGCCCAGCTAACTTGGGGTGCATAGCTTCTACATCCTAAAGCTTTTGTTGTCACACGAGAAAACTAGATCAAATTCGGAGTGGATATTATCAAGCCACTGAAACCTAGACGGAGGCGGTCACAGTAATCGGAGTTCTAATCCACAACCGAAATGGGTATCATTGAGATGCCACAAAATCAAAATCGGTTACATACCTACATTTGATCTGAATGTAATGAACACTACCTCGAAGAACATCACAGGAATGAAGTCTTTCTGTTGTACTACGCAAACTCAAAAAGATAGAAACAAACTAAGTTTGATCAATCCGTAAAATTTAAAAATCATGCTGATCAGAAATAAAGCACAGGTCACGTGAAAGTCAATGGTTAATAAAGGTTGTAAATGCATTGATATGGTCAGCTGCAGCTGGAAACCGGGCACAATGAAAGTCAACTCTACAAACACAGTACGTGGTTTGAAACAGTGTATCGACGTACTCCACAACTATGCGAGTTAGCGAACTGACCTAACGATACTCTTATTCTACTCGACCAGCCTTCACTAATAAACATGACTACCAATGGCTAATGTGGTCAAATTGGACGTTATCAGTTAGAACTAGCAGACAGGTAACAAACTGGTAGATAGGTGGTTCGGATTCTAATCGAAGACAACACCCTCGGAATGATACGCTAAATACACACACAAGGGGTGACTTAGGAGCAACCATACTCACTTTGGGCGCATACCACAGCAAAAACATCAGCGGAACTGAGTCGTATTCGATATGAGCTATAGCGTCCGCGTGTTCCTGTAGTCGAACAAAAGCGAACGTGACCAGTACGACAGCGACCAGCGAAAGCAAGACCACGGGGCCCGTGAAAAAGAATAGAATCAGAGTACGACGCCAAGCCGGATAGGTACGAGTTAGACGACCAGTAATCGGACACTTGGTCAGTTTCCCCTGGAAGAAGAAAGTGTAACAGTAGACAGATTTGTTTATACACAATCGATGCATTCACGAACAAAAGGGTGTTCACAAAATTGTTGACTTAATGGACAGGGTTCTCGGCCTGTAACAAGAAGGGTTCCAACTTCATATTTCACTCAAATTACCCATCATAAAAACGGAGTCTGAAAGCGAACAAAGCCGATCATACAGTGTACGTTAGATAGTGAACATCATGAAACAATTGTGTTGTAACAATGTTGTGACTTTGTCGATCCTTGAATGGTGGAAAACTGACAATCCTAAATGAATTGCATCCATTAAGACCAATCTGACGTCAAAAAATCGTATAACTAATAGGGCAAATGAGTTGAAAAGATTAGCCATAGGCCTATTCGCTCGAAATTCGCAGAAAATCCACCAAAACCGTTCCAAAATGACCACCTTATCATTGCAGATGGTAATCTATATGAATAGCTTTAAGGATCGGATTGACAACAATGCCCTCCAGTTACCAATATCCCACGACTGAGCCTATTCTTCCTTATCTGGCGGAAGTAATGCGAATTAAATAATCATCTTCTCAATCAGGCCATAAACACAATATCCGTATGGTGATGTAATAGTCGGTCAGCGGCGTGAAATGCATGGACCAAACACTTTCTCAAGGCTGTAAATTAAATGGTATCATTCTGCTTTATCTGATGCTCCTCGTCTAACATTGGCCTACTGGTGGCATTGTCTGTAACCATCCTGCCACCAACCTGATTGATTAGCTATCTATGATCATTACGTTCGTTTGAACTCAAATGCTGTGTCGTTTTTGGATAATGTAATCCCTTCGATTATGTGACACAAGAGTTCAAATTTGCCTATCTGTTCTCCATTACGCCGGGCGGAAATATAGGTGGTCACATGCACCAATTGTATGTGACTACTAAATCGGTACAAATAGCATAAGCATTAAAAGGCATACTGGAATGCGCGGAATCCAAAGGCGCAAATGGGTCGGTTTGTGAATAGAACAGCAACGGACAACAGGGGTGCAAAACGTGCAATTATCTATTTACAACAAACCAAGCACAATAAACTAAGCACCATGATGAACAGAAGCTTAAAAAAAATGAAAAAAAGAACTCAAGATCTCACCAGTTGGTTAGTGATTTTCACTTAGTTTTACTTCTGACAGTGTCTAGTGTTATCCTTAGGATTCTAACCACAAATCCTGGAACGGTTCTGAAGTAGTCAGGATTAACATGACCCGTTGTTACTATATACGACCGCTCAGGAAAATGGTGTCCACTGTCAAGTGAGGTATAGAATCCAGTGAAGTGTACGAAATGATCGAACACAGCAGTGTATGAGTCACCATATACAACAAGCTACTACTTCTCGGCTGTTGGGTGAATGCTCGAAGGATGTGTAGCCAGATAAATAATACGACGGCTTCACTCACACAAGGATATCGCTTTTTCTCGGGATTAACAATCAGCTCGAATACACACACCAGAGCTACCTTCAACAACTGAACTGCACAAGGTAGGCTGGTCGACTAAGCAGCGCCGCAGTTGATCAGTGCAGATCTTGGAAATCTCTTATTTCAGTACGTAGAACTACAATACGAAAAATACACACTCTACAAGCACTGTGTGACGATGGAGACAGACTTTGGTATCTGGTGGTGTTCGGTGTGCGTGCTGTAGTTTCGTAATAACATCAAGACACGGCCTCGCGCTATGAAACGATCGACTGAGAGATGCTGCTTGATCGATGACACACCGTGATTGTCCGTGCTGCTAGTTGGAAGTAAGCTTAGGTGTGGCAGAGTGAGGTGCTTGTTTGTACATCGACTCCACGACATAGATGTTAGTATTCCCTGTTTTGCTTTCATTCCGAATTGCCACTTTCTGTGTCAGTGCCGATAACAACGGCAGCTGGAACCACATCATCATCATAGACAGCAATACATCAGTGGTTCATACTGATGCTTAACTGCCACACAAACACGAAGAAAAAAAGCAAACCCTGTATAGGAAGAGAGAAGAAAAAAAGGAAGAGGAGGGGACCTAACCACTAAAAAATAGCTACGTCTACATTCAAACATACAACATCAAGGCGCCTACACCTTGCAAACAAACAACCGAGCTGTAAGTTAAAGTAAGGCGTCTTCAGCAAAACAGTTTCCTTGCGGCTTTCACCACCCCACGTCATCAAGTGCACACACTTCACAGACAACTCGAACAAACAACGACAACATTCACGCCACTGAGCTCGGTTAGCCGCCATTTCACCTAACGCCTCGAGACACCCACTCTGTGAGTCGCGAAAGCTCCAGCCCGGAAGACGAACCCGATCTACAGCAGCCAACCCCTTCGTGAACGATTTCATTTGTCTACGCCAGGTCATCATCTGCCCAACTCGCACCTTGCGCCAATCGACCGCAGCGTCGGAAAACAGTGCTCGGTGTGGCAAACGACTAGCTGGCATCCGTAGTACATGACTTAACCATCTAAGTGTGTGCAAATGTAGTGAGTGAATAAAAGAACTCGTTTGACAATCAGTGCCAAAACACCCGCTTCCTAACCTCCTCGTTGCTCACTCGTTGGTGTCGTCCGATACGAACGACTGAACGCAGACATCGGTGGTCGAATACCTGGAGGCGGTTCACGTCCTCTACTCTGATCGGCAATGTTTCGCTGCTGTAAAGTAATACAGCCCTCACTGTTGTCTGATATACGCGACCCTTAAGCTTCAGAGGGATACATTTCTGTCGCCATAAGTGCCTCAGCTTAGTAAACACCGCTCTAACCCTGGAAACACGCGCCCCTATTTAATTCCCAACACCTCCGCTGTCCCCGTTGATGTAGATTCCCAAGTCGATAAATCAGTCAACAACCTCCATGACTTCATTACCTAACATTAAATCTACGTGATCACAGCAATCCTGCAGAAGCACTTTGCATTTCGAGGCTGCAAAGCACATTCCGAAGTACTCAGCAGAACAGGAAGTTGCATTCAGCGTTGCTTGCACCGCTTGAAAGCTGTCAAACAGCAACATCTTATCGTCAGCATAATCAAGATCAGTCAGCCTTCCACCAGGTAGGAGGTCCACACCGGCATCTTGTGACTGCCGGAGACAATCCTACATTATTTCGTCCATGACAAAATTGAACAAAAATGGTGAAAGGGGACAGTCTTGACGAATGCCGCTCCTGGTGCTGAGGCTGTCAGACAGCTCACCGTAAACCCTAACCTGAGCCGAAGTATAGGAGTAAAGCGCCAACAGTATATTCACATAGTTGGTCGGTACACCCCTGCGTTTAAGCGACTCTAAAAGTGCAGATCGGTCCACCGAATCGAACATACCCTTATAGTCGAGAAATACGGCAATTGTTGGCCAGCGGTGCACATGACGCTGCTCCAAAATTTGACGAAGGGTAAAAATATGATCTATACATCCCCGGCCAGGACGAAACCCTGCCTGGTCTTCTCTGATGTTTAACTCCCGAACTGCAGTGAGTCGACGAAGTATGATAGAGGTCAGAACCCTAGAAATGATTGGGGTCAAACTAATTCCCCACAACGCTTCCGCCGTGAGTACCCGGACCCAAGTTGGAAATGTATGTGTCAGTATATAAGAAAACTGAATAGTTCTATTTACCGGCTCAATCACAGGTACACACTTATAGCAAGTCAATAGAGATAACAGAACGTCCAAAAACTTCGGTGCGGCTTTCTTGGTGAGTATTTAAACAAGCTCCCATGTATAGCGCTGAAAAACTGGGCTTAAAAGCGAAAAACAATTGGACAAAAGGTTGTTACCAACTGTCAACAACCGTAAGTGTTTGCCCTAATGCGAAAAGCTAGGTCATGTCGGTAGACAGTGTTGGGATGCCCAAATCTGTGCAGACCGAATGATGAAGGTGCATCACTTCACAGTTAACCGTGTTAACTGCTAGGCGATTGTCTGTTGCGCACCAGTGTATTATCTTAAAATCAATCTAGAGTTTCTCACTTTCAGTCAAATTGTCCACTATACGTTGACTTCTAGCATCATCGGTGTGTAATAGCAACGAGAAATTGATAAGGTGTAATTTCGAGCACAAACAGAATTAAGGGCAGAGGTCTTATGGTAGAAACTTGTGACATCAGTGGACAGACAATACCAATATGGAGAAACCCCGTTCACTTTGATATTAAAGCGGTGATTTTGGAGACAATCGGTAACTAACAAGAGTAGAAGAATTTTTATACTATAAGTACGAAGCTTCACGTGGATGGTTGGACAGTCTACTCGGGCGAAGGTCCCGAAGAAGTTTAGACAAAACACAAAAATTGCTTCAGCTTCACCAGTTGCCTTTATCTAATCTTCCCCGCCGATAAACAGATTGGTAAAACACGAGAATCCCTTTCGAAATACTTGCTGACTTTTAAACAACTGTCAAAATCTACTGAAATGTTTACGTAACTGATCGTCAATTAAGCTCAGCATAATCTTTGCAACAACCGTCAATAATGCAATTGGCCTGTAGCCAGCGAGGTCGTTGCTATCATCACCTTTACAGACGTGTGAGATCGTGTACACCTTCCGGAGTTTGAGATATTTGCACTCTCCCGGAGAGATCAATTAAAAAGTTCACAGTCACCTTGACAAGATTAGAGGGGCTATTTTGGAGGCAAAGGCTGTAGAGGTAGGGAATTTTCTGTATCATGATCACGAACGTTTTTCTGCTTTTGACATCTAAAGAATTAGTTAATTTGATGACACAAATGTCTACGAATGAATTGATGGTAAATAGGTATCGTAAGTGAGATGTAGCCCGATGGTGATTACCTCAAACTAAGGGCTCCAACATCGCGAACAGGCTACATCGATCCATAATCATCGTCAGCAGCGACAAACACACCAGGAGTTAATACTGGCCTTTAGTGAAACGAATAGAAAAGAACGCCTCCTATGGAGACAAAAGAGGGGGATAAACTTTAGTTGACAAAAACACCGTGTCTGAGTAAAAAAAATAACAATGCCAATATTTATATGCTGAGAAAGAAAAAAAACTAGCACGCACATTAAAACAAATTATACTTAGTCTTACAACATAGACAATTTGATCAAACAGTTGCAACAGTCATCCCATCGCGACCAAATAGGTTGTGGGTTACGAGTCAAAGCCCGGTGGGCAACCGTGACCTACAGCTCCTAACTTATTGGTGAATAGTATCCTTTGCCAAGTCGTCAATCGGCCATCGGGTTTGTTGCGTCAGCGAGCTGAGGGACCGGCAAAAGATGCACAGGCTGGTAAACCCGGGGTTAACACTCACAATGCTTGGCCTAGTCGTCCAAATCTATGCAGTTACAGGGTAAGAGTGAAGAAACTTGACGAATCCCAATTACCTAAATACCGGTTTCCTAATCACCCAGTTGTTTACTCGTTGACACCACCTTCTGATACGCGCGGTTGAAAGTAGTGCCCGGTTTAATGCGTAAACTGCACATAGGGCCAATAAATCTTCTATCCCAATCCATAACCCCAGCAGGAAGCACGGATATAATGTATAAAGGTTCAGACACCGAAATTGCTCCCAATGTTCAACCAGACTGGCATAGTTAGCCCATCACACGAGGGTGAAAGAGCTTATCCCAAATAGGACCAACTATTGAATCACGGTCGCATTATGTAGGGAATGTGTGCAAACTGTGACATAGATGCTCGACAAATTGTTTTATACGCACAACCTGCTATGACGATAATGCAAAGTGGATCTCGACCCGAATGTTTAGAGGATTCAATCCCATGAAACACCACGCTACTTTCAACGGTTCATCACACAATGCATGCTTGCATTCCAGTCTTTCAGGCAGAATGGGTGTACATGCCGAATGTTCGGAACGAATTCCTGAGTTAATTGCCATCGGAATGTACACAAGCCCATGGAAAACTCAATGATCTCATTCAGAATATGACCGGAAGCAGTGTTCACATTTGGTGGTAATCAAAAGGGGTCACTCCTCTGTGACAGTCATTATCTTAGATCAACAACTTCCGCAGGAAAGTTTGGGGATAACATACTCATCTAAACAAGTTGTACACGAATAAGGGTTTCTTGTCAACAATCAATGAGCTTTTATCCAACTTCAACCCTTTCCTACAAGCGAGATGTAAACGGCTTGATAAAATTGACTAGAATCTATCATCATCACCATCACACAAAGTTAAGAGAGCATAGAAACACGGACAAGCTGTCTTTTGAACCCTAATCGAGAGCTTTTTACTGAAGCAAGCTTCACAGTGAGTGCCCTCATGCCCAGAACCTAAGTCAGACGTTGGCCGCAAGGCTGCCGCTTCCAGCCAAACCCAAGGCACAATGTGCCAGGCAATGAAGTAGTATTCGTAAAATGTGCTCAATTCAACGAAGCCGGTGAGACGAACTTAACATGTTCAAGGGTTGACAGAGTCTGTCAGCTGCGAAGACACGTCAACGAAATTCGTCCTTGCTGACACGGTGCTCTCACAACATGCCGCTAATGCTTTGACGACAAGGATAGTCGAAAACTGATACTCTATGAACATCCTCCGCGTGAATGGATCATGTTTCGGAGCCGTATATCGAACTTATCTTACGGTGGCATACAATCGGCCTGTCACAAGAAGACTAAGAAAACACGGACGCCACAAGTCGGGAAGCGCCATCCAAGCCTGAGCTATGCGGTTTGTGATGTCATCGGACATTCCACCAGCGCTGATACGGTTCCACAGGTGCATGGAATTATCAAATTCTTACAACGTCTCACTACCAAGGTTGAGACCAGGAGCACAGTCCTGGAAGCCCTGAAGCAGTACCGTGCATTTAGAAGGCGCAAAAGCCACACCAAACTGATGAACTGAAGTCCTTGACATGACAAGAATGTTCTGAGCTCTCTGTGAACGCCCACAGATTAAACCAATGCTACCCAAATACTCTGTGTATCGAATTCGAATGCCTAGGAGCAGTTCCACATCATCGCACTCGCAGTATAGTAGGGCACACTCTAAGATGTCTTACTTGCTGCAAAGTTGAATAGGAGAAAGATGGCTGGACAGTCTCGCCATACCCCATGTGAAACATTAAAAGTCAGTATAGAGATTTTAATACGTCAATATATTTCTCGGATGTCCCAGAATTCAGCCTTGTCAACTGAACTGAAGACCCTTCTGATTTCCAAAAAGACAATAACTCTTGACCTTCTATATGAATGATAGAGTTTAAGTATCTGGCTAAGTGTGAAGATGTGATCAGTACAGCCATCGTTTATGTGCTGTTCACACGTTTCCCATGGTATACGAGGTACAGTGGTTGCAAACAACTTCGACGCAGTATGAATCAGGCTAATCACACGATGATTTACACACGAAGTGAATAGAACCTCTTTGAGTGTGGATATGAACTTAACCAAATTCCGGCCACTTGGAACAACCTTGCCGATCCAGTTTCCGGAGCAAAGCCAACAGCTCTTTGACTAAGGCTGGGCCCCATCTATAAAAGAGGCAAACGGGAGCTCGTCTGGGTCGCGTGCTTTGTGACGCTTCAGAAACGTGATGTCAGATGAGAATTCTGTTTTTGAGGGCAGAAAAACGCTAACAGATCAACGGACAGAGGTATAGTCCGAAGGCTGGATTAAGGGTACGAGTGCCCAGTTGAATTATTGGTTGTATCGTGTATGCCATGTGCCGAAGGAGCATCCATTCCATCGCACATTGTGCAGTGTGGCTGATGATGGCTGAAATAAACCGCAAGGCGGTCAAGCGATGGTGCGGCAACGGGTTATGAAAGCCTTGATCGTCTGCACAGCAAGGTTAGTGGATGCAGTCTACCTGGCTGGGAAGTTCGCGACCATCTGCGTCGCTGGTTGGAAACGTAGACAAAACATTCTATCGCAGTCAGTGGCGAGCTTGTATTCGCAAACATGCTGACTCTAATGCCTCGTGTAACTCAACTGTTTTCACTTGTCTATTTTCTCTCGTTTTTCTCTGCGCTATACATTCGTACTCATTACTCTCGAACTTCATGAACCATCATTCAAGCTAACGGCAAACCGAGCCACCGTAAGACAGATACGGTCAGAAGCTGAAAATGACGACGATGGTGATGGAGAAATTCAGCTCAACGTCCTAAGCGCCGTTGTAGATTATGAATATGTTCAAAATTGGCTTCACAGATTACCTCGCTCATACCTGGCTATCTGTTGATCGAAACGTTTACGAGGGTTCTCGGTAGCAGCAGTTTATTCCATCTCGATAACGCGTTGTACCCATCACATCTCGCGATCCTCTCATGGTTGCTTCCGGAATTTCAAGCGAGTAGCCCTGCGGGCCGAATTGAACTCACCTTTGGATAGAATATTACGACTAGCGCCAAGAAGACCCAGGGATTGCATAGAGACTCAGCGGTTGGCAGTTGAACGAGCAATAATACTACACAAGTCAGTATCACACGTATGAACTGAACGCCGTCAATGAGCTTATTGGGGTTCAAAGTTGTCTAGTCACTGGGGCCTTAGAATGGAGGCAAGCGGACTCAGATAAGTGTAGATCGCTTGTGTCCACGCTAGTTTAAATACGTCAGTTCACAGTTGTAAAGCGAACCCGACGAATAACAGTGCATGATCAGAATCCATGCAGATGCTCCAGACTGACTTGCAATCGTGAAAACAGCTACGCCACCGATAGTTGACGGCTATGTGAATAATATGTGCCCATGACCGACTCGGCGATGGGGATCACCAGGTGGTGTACCAAAAACTAGTATTTACCAAAAACAGGCCGTTATCAACACAGTGCTGCAACAAACGTTTACCATTGTACGTTCAGAGAGCACTGTAAGGGTGTGAGCCACTTAGGTCACTCTCGTCAGCGCCTAGCCGGCTTGCTTGAACGTTCAAGTCTTCAGCCGCTGCTACAACGTCAGTACGCCGCGCACCGTGCAGATGGTTAGTGAGCTGGTGATTAAAATAATCTTCCACCGCATTTAGACTAGTCTGTGGGAACACATGCCGTAACAACAAACAGCGTTCGTAACGGGTGTCTCTCCATGCTCCAACGGTACCTTCTAGTCTGACAGCCCAGAGGCAGCTGTTGACGGGTATACAGCCAAGCAGCGCTTTCTATACATCTGCAGAGATTCAAACCGTAACACTGCACTAGAATCCTGAAGCCGTGTCTCAGCAAGGTAACAGATATCGATGGTGAGGGTCTCCAAAGTACGTGCAAGAGCTGCCTGCTGTCCTATTTGCATATATGTTCGAACATTAAATATGACAAGCTTAAGTGGTGTTCGGAGAGTAAACAAGGGCTTGTGTCCGTCAGTCAAAAAAATCTTGGTGTCCGATCAATTATCATTCCGGATAGAATTTCCATTGCTGTTCGCGATGGGAAAACTGAGACAGACTGGTTTGGTGGGGGTAGGATGTAACATGGGAGCAAAGCCGATAATCGACATCTCAGCCAAAAAGTTACGATAGAAACAGAAGACAATCTATAGAGAATATACGTTCATAATTATGAGGCACAATATTTATCGGTTGTTCAGTTTTAATGAATTCATTAATAAAGGTTGGGAGAATCTGTGAACGAAAGAGATTTGATAAAGTGATTCTAGCGTTCTCGTCTAGATATACGTGTGGTGCTTCTTCCTACAGCGACCGATCCGAAGGACACAAAGATTAGTGGTTATACAGAGGGGTGATAGATCATAACAGGAACAACTAGTTCTGCTTTGTTCCATCATTAATTTGATTTCGTTTAGTTAGTTAAGTCACGTGATGGAAGTCATTGAATGTTAAATGAATTCTACAATCTTTTGTCTAAAAAAGAGAATTTCAACTTTTACGATTAACAAGAGAATCCACTTAGCATCTTCAAAGCTGCAAATTGTCAGTGTGACACATCTTCGAACAAGTTGTATCTAACCATTTTTGATAAAATACTGTATTGGAAACGTATGAGAAAATAATACAGCCTCGTCACAGTTGAACACTGAAAACAGTTATGTCCCCGGATAAATTTAGAATAAGCAAGTAGAATTAGGTAAGATGTACTCTGCAGAGATATTTCGATCGACCGCTTCGATTACGATACACGGACTATGATCAATTAGCATACATCAATTGAAATAAGCGTAAAATAGGAATATTTCATCAGCCGGAATGGGAATAGCACACAGTGCCAGTCACGTTCGAATGGGCCATGATTAATTAAAAACAAACAAACAAAACCCAAATTTTAAACTGGTCGAGTAAGAAACTAACAATGCAAACAATATCGGTCTTACAGCAATGCAGGCGGAAATAAACGGAGGTTAATAGGCAATCCGAGATAAAGCTTAAGACAAGAGAAGGAAATAAACTTATGTAAACGGTACAACCAAAACACAAATTAAACAACAACCATTTAACGAATAATATAGAATCATGACCGCAAACTCTTAATATCATGATAGTGATAGGTTAACTACCCCTTGCTTCTGTACACGAAGTGAGGGTATCGTGAAAGGTAAAGTATGCTTATCGGTTGGGCAATATAACACACGAAATACCTTCTCCACTTGAATTACTTGTCCCGTTTGTCTCAAATGTCGTGTGAAAGATTGAGCGGCGCCGGTTTTGTTCACTTGCCATTGGGGAATGTGCTCCGAGACACGTGTCCCGAGCGTTCTTACCGTTCGGCCGATGTACTCGACTCCACAAGTACAAGTGACTTTATAAATAATGTTGTATGTGGCGAGTGCGTTGCTTGGGTCTCTCCTCGGGGTGCAGAGCAGCCGTGTCATCTAGTTCTGCCGCGATGTACGCAACTCTGACGGCACACTTTAGTCTACGTTGGATTATGGTGGTTACATCTTCACCTTTGTATGGCAAGACACTGTTTCATATATTGCCCGTTTAGACCTGTCTCTAGCGTACTTCGAGATGAAACGCTCGGGATATTCATTGTGCACCAGTGTTTGGGGGATAAAAGCTGATTCCTTCTCGGTAGTCTTGGATGAGCAAATTCTGCGAACTCTACTGAAGAGGGCTCGAACAAGACTATGTTTGAGCGATACTGGTGCAAAACTTTTGATCCGTCCTGTTCCGTCCTGAATACATACAAACCAGTCCTTGATCGATGTAATCGGCACCTTAGTTGCTTCTTTACTCTACACGGCATTTGTTACGTTCAAATTTTTAGGCGGCTTTTGATATTTTTTTCGAGAATCTTTGAGACGTATAGTGATATATTTTTGTCACCTTGTTTCATAAATTACTGATACATTCTACCGTTTATGTTACAATTTGAATATCAACCAGAATATGCAACCATATTTTGCCTTTGAACGCCTGTAACTCAGGCGATCTATGTACTCTTTCTGTTGTAAGGTTTTCAATACTTGTGTTTTACTAATTTTCATATAGCCGGTGAAATGGCTCCACAACTATTCTATACAACAGAGTCCATCTTCTACGTTAACATCACGTACACGCGGTCAGTTAGAATTGATACGAGATTGTGCGTTAACAAAAGTACATTGCTGTAATTCAGTCGAAATCGACCTCGCTTTCAATCCTGAAGTCTATGACACACCTTTATGTAGTACTGGAAAACGGTCGATAACCGGAAGGTATACGACAATACATATATTTGCGGCCCTTTCATTGTCAGAATCAAATGGGTAAGGGTAATACCAGTTCGTTATTTGTTTTTACTCTAACCGAATCGAAGCCTAAACGGAATTTAGCACGAGTTGGGAGTAAACTGATCAAATTATCTAGGGCATATGCAGCATTTTTTTACGAAAGGAGTTGCCGAGAAGTGGGAGCACTAGCTGATTTGAAAACGGTCAACGTAATCCAAACATTTTCAGTGTGATCTTACCCAACTTCTAGAAATACACAATTACATGTTCAATCGGGATTGTTACAAAAACAGTTTTGTGCGGCGATCACAGCACAGAAGCAAACACTCACGTGCACTTATGCATACCAGAAACTAGTTATAGGACGCATACAGAGAGAGAAATCGAAGAGTGGAACCGGACAAGGAAAATCGACAAAAACATAGGTTCCCATTGCGCGCAACCTAACAGTCGGCTATCAAGTATTCCAGAGAGCACTCACTTAACGTCCGAGTGTGCCCAGTCTGGAACATGGGGTAGTCATAATCTATGCATCAGCGATAGACTAAACCAAGTGCAGACGACATAGATTTGGGACACCAAACCGAACATTCAGATCATTTGACCATCTGAACCGTTCCGGTAAACTGAAGACATTCTCGAGTTCTCGGTGTTGATGATAGCCATCTGTTGTCTGTTGTTTGTTACGATGTGATTGTTATATACTCGATGCGCAGTGGCTAAGTCTCTTTTTCGCAGTTCCCCTACTACCGACCCTCTGAGATTGAAACAATCTTCCAACTTGTCTTTCCTTTCTAAATCGTGTAACACAGATCCAGATGCTCATAAGCATTCTCGATTCCCTCTTCTTTGTAAATTTTCTATGAATCCTACGAATCTCATCCGATTTTCATACCGAGCTGCGCTCGCTATCATGTGACGCACAAAGTTACGTGTGGGTCAGATACTCCTACGGTGTCTAGGCCTAGGCAACAAAGAGAGCAGCGACAACTAGGTTCGAAGCAGCGACCGCATGATTCGTAATCGAGCATCGTTACCAATGACCCAACGCAATGGAGCAATTGTGATATACCCAAACGAATAGCTGTAGATAAAAACCGGTTTTAACAAGAATTCAGGTGAACAAAGACTATGATGGTGGTTTTCAAAATAAGCTCCAGAATTGATATGTTAAACCACTCACACTGAGATTCAGATTTTGCACCGCAAGGTTTTCGAAGTCATGTGATCTGGATGCTGTAACACTTCCCAAATCTAGACAAGAGCGGTCGTTGTGACCGCATATCCATACGGTGCAACAAGTCAGACCTGGAAGAGTGGTCAAGCGGTCACATGGTTCGGGAATGTTGCCAGATCGATCAACCTCATCACAAAATCCCGATCTGCTAGATTACGAGCAGACATTCGTGCTAGTTTTTCTAATGGAACAAGAATTGGTTAACAAACACATGATTCAATGAAAATTAATGCGGAACAATATATAGCACTTTCCAAGCCCCGAGTTAGCCACACCGAATGATGCTTCCGAATGCGTTCAGACAATCGCCGTGTCGTGAGACCTACATAGTTCGTTCCACAGGAACAAACGAAACTTGGAGCTTGGCAAAGTCTTGCTCGTCTTCTATCGCTGCGCACCTAATGGAGTCCAACCACTCAATCGATCCCAATGAATCATTCCGTCCTATCTATCGCGCTCATGGATTACAATAAAAACGGGTCAAAGAGCGCCTGTTGGAAGTCGCAGAAGCAACAGTCATCCGCTTGCTTTCCCCCCACTATGTATTCAAAAACGCTTCGTCAAAACACTGAAGCATCCACGGCCTAGAGTCCAGATCCGGACCGAACAGATTACGTAATCAGGGCCACTATCGTAACGGCCATCAATAATTTGTACAATCGACGTGATCTTTCTGAAACTAATAACAATCCGTTCGATTCATTACCGTACATTTTCTCACATGACTTACCCAAATAAGTGTGTTGTATTTAGCCTGATGATGAATCACCGAAAACAAGCTTGTTCGCTACACGTTCTTCTAATGTCTAAACCGGGTATTTTCCTGCAACTTACGAAATCCACACAAACCATCATTCGGATAAAAGTTGGTGGGCCCAACTCAACAAGAAAACACCTCTAAACACACATTCACAACCAAAAAGGTGGCTAACTAGATTGATCACGTTGAACAGGTTACTTTTTTCTAGCGCGAAAGCAAAACCGGGTCCCATACACAACTTAGACGAAGTGGTGCCGTTACACACGAGGAGGTACCACAATAGAACATCAACAGGTTACCTTGAAAGCAGCGCGAGGTTCTTCGAGCAGTGCCGGCGGTGCGTCCCAAATACCCCATTGATGGGTCAGAACCGTGCTCGTACGTTTCCAGTGTTCCAAATAAATGGTTGACCAAATCAAACTGAGAAAACCCATGACCAAATAGTAGAATTTGGAATCCTACAAAAATCAAATGGACGAACAAAATGTCCACGCATTACAGTGATCGATTAAAGATTAAGACTTTCATCCATACGACACACTCCACAAATACTGTCAACGTATCCGAGCAGATTCGACGGTAGTTAAGCACATGTATAAACTAGATCGAGATCGGATAGATGATGATCTAACATTACGTGATCAAGCATGTCAAGTAACAAAACAGTTATGTCGAACTGGGAGCCAGTAGCTAGTACATATCCCGCATGAACAGATGACCGACGGTTACCCCGTTCGGATAATTTAAACTGACGTTTGGACAACAAGTGACAATAGCACGATCTGAAGTGAAAACAGGTGTGGTGTGGTCAATCAGGAGCCAAAATGAACGGTACAAACCAGGAAGGGCCACATCGAACAGTGCAGATGCTGATGCATACGTCCTCTAGTAAAGTGCACTGATGACCAGGTGTACGCGTATGAAGGTGGAGATATTTGAGTAATCTTGTACTACATGTTATTTAAAACATTGAGTTCTCTTGATCCAGTTTACCAATAACAACAGAAGACATACATTGCAAAATGTCCACATTTCGTTTACTCTATTCAGTCACGAAAGTAAAACATTAGAATATATGGGACATGTGGATAGTAAGGGAAATGAAAATAGTCAACATGAAACAAGAACTGTCAACAGTTCCAGAGCTGACAAACTATCCGCACAAGACCAAATATACTAATAATCGACGGTATAATCCTCATTACGTCCGTCCGAGCAGAGATACGGGTGAGTCGAAACACAAAGCTAACAACCAAGTAACGCGAGTGATACGAACGCATCATATTTTGAACCAGAACATCGAATATATCAAAATTAACGCACAGCCTACGACGCACCTTGGAACTGACAAACAGAAAGACCAAAAGTCCGACGACAGATGGAAACAGAAGAGCAGTGGTGTAATGCCCGAGCCAAGCGAAATACAACGCGATTTGCGCGCCAAAATAGCGCCGGATTTCCTCCAAAGGTTGCTGCACATTCCAACCACGCACCCAATTGGCTTTGAGTTGCTTCAGTTCATCCACTTGATGCACGGGAAAAATTTGATGAATAAAACCGACGGATTGGAGGGAACGAACTAGATTTTGAATGGAGGAGTATAGAGAGAATGTCACTTCAACACAGTCAACATAAACGGTTACAAAAAGGTAAATATGCGACAAAAAACAACCCGAATTAAACTGTGAATAGTAAAATGCTTGAAAGCGTTAGTTCGCTACAAAAGTTTCAACAAAACAGCCCAAAAAAGAAGTACGAAAGATGCACATACATCGTACAGACTTATTTGTACCGAACAAACAACACATACTGCGTTTTTATTGTAATCATCACCATCATCAAAGACAGCAATACATCAGTGGTTCACACTGATGTTTAACTGCCACGCAAACACGAAGAAAAGGCAAAACCCTGCATAGGAAGATAGAAGAAGAAAAAAGAGAAGGGAAGGGGACCTAACTACTAAGAAATAGCTACGTCTACATTCAAACATACAACATCAAGGCGCCTACACATTGCAAACAAACAACCGAACTGTAAGTGAAAGTGAGACGTCATCAGCGGCGTTCACTGCCTCACGTCATTAAGTGCACTCACTTCACAGACAACTCGGACAAACAACAAAAACATTCACGCCACTGAGCTCGGTTAGCCGCCATCTCACCTAACGTCTCAAGTCACCGACTCTGTGAGTTGCGAGGGCTCCAGCCCGGACGACGAACCCGATCTACAGTGACCAACCCATTCGTGAACGATTTCAAGTGTCTGCGCCAGGTTATCATCTGTCCAACTCGCACCTTGCGCCAATCGACCGCAGCGTCGGAAAACAGTGCTCGGTGTGGCAGACGACTAGCTGGAATCCGAAGTACATGACTTAACCATCTAAATCGGTGCAAGTGTAATGACTGAATGGAAGAACTCGTTTGACAATCAGTGCCAAACACCCGCTTCCTAACCTCCTCGTTGCTCACGCGTTGGTGCCACACCATACGAACGATTGAACGCAGACATCGGTGGTCAACAACCTCAAGACGGTTCAAGTCTTCTACCCTGAGTGGCCAGGTTTCGCAGCCGCATAGAAATACAGCCCTCACTGTTGTCTGATACACGCGACCCTTAAGCTTCAGAGAGATACCTTTCTGTCGCCATAAGTGCCTCAGATTAGTAAACACCGCTCTAGCCGTGGAAGTACGCGCCTCTATTTCATTCCCTACACCTCCGCCGCCACCGCTGACGCAGCTTCCCAGGTAGACAAACCAGTCAACAACCTCCATGACTTCATTATCTCGATGTAATCACATTAACCTTGCAGGTGCGCTTCGCATTTCGAAGCTGCAAAGCGCATTCCGAAGAAGAACGCAAAATAGCATCTAGCTTTGTTTGCGCCGCTTGAAAGCTGTCAAACAGCAACACCTTATCGTCAGCATAATCAAGATCAGTCAGCCTTCCACCAAGTAGGAGGTCCACACTGGCATCTTGTGAATGTCGTAGACAATCCTCCATTATTTCATGAGGTACGCCGCTGACGGTGTCGAATCTGTCAGACAGTTCACCGTAAACCCTAACCTGAGCAGAACTATAGGAATAAAGCGCCGATAGTATGTCCATAGATTTGATCGGTATACTCCTGTGTTTAGATGATTGTCAGAGTATAGATCGATACACCGAATGGAACGCACATTCGCAGTCGAAGAATACGGCAACTGTTGGTCGACAGTACACATGACGCTGCTCCAGAATTTGACGGAGGGTAAAATATGATCTATACAACTCTTGCCAGAGCGAAAACCTGCCTGTTCTTCTCTAATGTTTAACTCCCGAGCTGCAATGAGTCCATGAGGTATAATGGATGGCAAAACCCTAGTAATCACTGGGTCAAGCTAATCACCCTATGGTTTTCGTAAGAGCTCCAGATACCTTTTGTAAACATAGGAACTATTATCGAGTGACTCCAGCAAGGAGGGATGGTCTCCGTCATCCACACAAGTTGAAACAGCTGAGTCAATGCCTCAACTAACACTTATCCACCTTCTTTAAAAGGTGCCAGCACGAGATCATCTGGACCGGCAGCTTTATTACGATTGAGAGCTGAGATGCAATTGCGAACCTCAGTCTCAGTGGGTGGTTCTAAATCTACCGACCAGGGCGTTACATCACAAGTTTGTGAAGGCAGTACGGTAGAAGCAGGAGACCAGCTAAACTGACCATCAAAGTGTTCCACCCAACGTTATAACCTTCTGGACTTATTACAAATTAGTGTGCCATCTGCCTCGTTGATAGCTTCACTGACAGACGGTCGACTGGGAACAGTAGCACGGATCAGCTTAAACAGTTTGCCGATTTTCCCTGAAGCGGAAATGGTCTCCATTTCCTTAACCTTTTCCAATAACCAAGCCTCAAGATCAGACTTTAAACTACGTTTCAGCTTCCTACGGATATCTCTTCTAGACTTGTTATGTGAACTACCAGGAGGAACCTTCCGCCTAGCTTCTAACAATTCAAGAGATTTCTCTGAGATCCAGTGTTTGTTAAACGTGTACCCCTGTGCCGCATGCTACAGTACCTGCTTTCTGAATAACCTGTGAGATTTGTGTCCAGCAGCTGTTAGGGTCTTCGGAGTGAATACCACCAAGGCAGCTTTCTAAGCTAGTTTGGTATTTATGCTTCACCGATGGTGAAGCCAATTTCTCAACAGCCAGTCGTTGCTCTCGGTGGGGTCGTTGTCCAGCAAAAGTAAGAACAAAACGACAACACACCAATGCATGATCTGAGTCCAAGTACGTGCTCCAATAAGAACGACAGTCTTGAATCGAACCACGCCATCTATAACTATCTGTTATGTGGCCTATCTGAGACCAAGCCTGATTCGGAGAAGGCGGGCACCAAGTATAGCACTGACACGCGCGATGCCTAAAACTAGTACTGGCTAAAAATAGCTTATACTCAGCGCACAGCTGAAACCATCGCCCACCATTATCTGACCGATGTGACGCTATCTCAAACTTGCCACCTAAACAAGATTCGGCCTCACCAAGGCGACCGACCTGAGCATTCATATCTCCGGCCAGAACGACTATATCAGAGCCACGTGTCGACCGAAGGAGAGAGACTAGTTCCGAGTAAAATGCGTCCTTAACGCCGACGTCACTACAGTCAGTAGGAGCGTAAGCAGACAGAATGAATAAATTTCTGAAAGTCTTGCGTCTAGAGTTGGCCGTAAGAGAACCTGCCAAGCTGACGACACTAAGTCTACTGTTAACAGGAATCCAATCTACCAATGTGGCTGAGGCCGCCGTGCTGAGAACTATACCTACTTCAACCTGACCTGTAACAGCAGCTGTGGAGTCACCCGAAGTGTATATCCAGTATCGGGTAGACAACGCGGGTGATGTTAGTTCCATACGCTGACTACTGTCCTGGATTCTAGTTTCCGAGATACAGCAGACATCGATATGCAACCAGTCTAACGTTCGTGCGAGAGCGGCCCGTTGACCTATCCGTTTTAGAGTGCGAACGTTGAAGGCACCTATATTAATTCGCATTCTAGGTCTAAGCAAGAGACGAGGGAGGCATGAAGCTGAATGGTAAGAGACGGAACTTACCGGCTCAGTGTTATCATGGTTAGCTGCATCTGTTGTGGAACCTGTGGAGTGACTATCAGAAATGGAGGTCGGGAGGGGCCTGAGAACGAAATTTGATCGGACAGTGGGGGAGGGGTCAGCAGTAGCATGTTTTCGCGTATACACCCTGCTGTATGCAACGGATAGGGTGACCCGGTTTATACTGCGAGACGGCCAATCCAGTGTGGAATTAACATTGTTGTGATTATTCATGGTTGTATGTGGGTTGAGATATTTCCAGGACGCCCAGACCCAGACAAGAGAACGATTAGGGTTCTCAAGCAAAGCCATTGGCTAAAAAGCCTGTACCGCAAGGCAGCTGGTGGGTGGCAGTGTATCAGAACTGGTAGATTTTTCGGAAAAAGATACCAACTTTCTTCCAACCCCCATCCTGGAGACTGGTTTGTCAGACCTCTCTACCTATTGGCCTGCCTGGCATGAATGACTCTATCGGTGTGGTGGCCACACCATCCAGTCTAGCCTAACAGGTCTTCGAGATGCGCCAGCCGTCACACCGCGTCAAGGTCCAGTCTCGTTGTGACGGTTTTATAGGAAACAACCAAAAGGTGTGGTGGATAGTCAATCAGTGAATCAGGAAAGACCTTAAGTCCGGAGCAGGTTCACGAACGATTGCTTCCGGAAACGCAAGGTCAGCTTTAGTCGTTTGATTGGGACCGCATCGGTAAATAGTAAGAGGCTATGATTTGGAATGGCGTAAGGGAAGTAGAGGAGAGAGAAAGGTACACAATTTTAACATGCAGAGATCAGCAACACGAGTGTCATTGGGTTTCGTTCTCTGTCATGTCAGACAGGAAAGTGGGTAGGTGTTGCCTACCTGGATCGGGTCCTCGTGATCACTCAAACCGCTGGCTGGAGACGCTATTCCAGATGGCGATGTGTCGCAGTCAATGGCGTTCCTGCATTCATACCATTTTTAGTTCTTCCGCTTAGTCTTCTTTTAATAATTTTAAACCTTCTTAGTAACGTTTTCTTGTAGGATATTCCACGCCACTGTTGAGGTGAGCAGCTGCCCAAACCACAGTACTTATTGGTCAGGCTCACGGCTGCTATGATGATGATGATGATATATATATATATATATATATATATATATATATATATATATATATATA
>JTDE01001147.1:169053-182500 GCA_014338405.1 Paragonimus skrjabini miyazakii
CACCGAATGGAACGCACATTCGCAGTCGAAGAATACGGCAACTGTTGGTCGACAGTACACATGACGCTGCTCCAGAATTTGACGGAGGGTAACATGTGATCGATACAACTCTTGCCAGAGCGAAAACCTGCCTGTTCTTTCTTAATGTTTGCCTCTCGAGCTACAATGAGTCCCTGAGGTACAATGGATGGCAGTACCTTAGTAATCACTGGGTCAAGCTAATCACCCTATGGTTTTCGCAAGAGCCCCTGATGCATTTCTTGAATATAGGAACCATTATCGAGTGACTCCAGCAAGGAGGGATGATCTCCGTCATCCACACAGTTGAGTCAAGGCCTCAACTAATACCTATCCACCTTCTTTAAAAAGTGCCGGCACGAGATCATCTGGACCAGCAGCCTTATTACGATTGAGAACCGAACGGCAATTGCGAACCTCAGTCTCAGTGGGTGGTTCTAAATCTACCGACCAGGGCGTTACATCACAAATTTGTGGAGGTAGCGCGGTAGAAGCAGTAGGCCAGCGAAACTGACCCTCAAATTGTTCCGCCCAACGTTATAACCTTCTGGACTTATTACAAATTAGTATGTCATCTGCCTCGCAGATGGCTTCACTGACAGACGGTCGCCTGGGAACAGTAGCATGGATCAGCTTAAAGAGTTTGCCGGTGTTCCCTGAAGCAAAAGCGATTTCCATTTCCTTAACTTTTTCCAATAACCAAGTCTCACGATCAGCCTTTAGACTACGTTTCAGTTTCCTACGGATATCTCATCTGGACTTGTTATGTGAACTATCAGTAGTAATCTTCCATGTGCCTTTAAAGCCTGTACAGCAAGGCAGTGGTGGGGAGGCAATGTATGAGAATAGTACTTTTCCCGGAAAAGAATGCCAACTTTTTTTCTAATCCCCAGCCTGGAGAACCAGAAGATTGGTTTGTCAGACCTATACCTATTGGCCTGCCTGGCATGAGTGACTTATCGGTGTGGTGGCCACATCGTGCAGTTTAGCCCAATAAGCCATCGAGATGCGCAAACCCTCACACCATGTCGACGTCCAGTCTCGTTGTGACAGATATAGGCTAGCAAGCTGAGGCAATGGTGATCGAATACCGATAGTCTAATGTGTTTTCCACAAGTGCGAGTCGGGTCTTCGGTCGTTAAGAGAAAACCGAACACAAACACGCACTGTAAACTAAGCTTTTGGTCAACAAATGCACATCTTAGCAAAGCCACAAGTAACGGAGGTAGGTGAATGCACCACGTGCTTCCGCGATCATCGTGAGCACCCCGTCAGTAAAATTACAGAATGATGAGATAACAATACCCAGGTAGGTGAGATGATCGACGGTCTGCAGTGACCTGCTGCCAAAAACTAAGACAGGGTCAGTACCAACGAAATCTTGTAGTAACGGTTTACACTTTGGAAGTGCAACGTGAAAACAATACAGACCGGCCATATCACTTAAATGATTCAGCATAGTCTGCATGCTCTCCACGGGAGAACTAAATAGAGCAATATAATCTACATATCAACATCAGTCACCCAACTACCTGGTAGAAAGTTGTGATGAAAATCTACTCGATTCACCGCCTATCCAAACCCCGACACAACAAGAGTTCTAACAAGAGACCAATCCAAACGTCGCGTTGAAGATACTGCATCAGTATTGGACAACCCGTCTCAGTGTTATGCCTTCTGTTATTCGCTTATTTCTTTGTTCCGTATTGCACCAATTAACATTCAGTTTGTGACTTTGTATGTGTCCGTATGATCACCCAATGAGTGACTATGATTTGTTTAATACTGTTGTACAACCATAAATTCGGCTTATTGTCTCACGAATATGAACTGCTTACTGCAACCAGTGCGAAGTCTTCTGCTTATTACTTGCGTGGAGGTTTCAATCCTAGTACGATTTCAAGGGCTATTCGAAGTCCCTAATTCAGAGTATTACAAAAGTTCACACCAACAGTCTAGGAACCGTTGGCACTCTTTCCAGAATACCGCCCACCACAAGGTCGAAAGAAAAGAGGAAAATCGACACCTCCACTTGACGTAGAGAAAGCTCGAGATAGTTGTCTGTAAATGCGCACTCTACACACAAGGCGGACCCACTACAACTTTTAACAATTGATATATTTCCCTGGGACACCTCTGTGATAGAGAGTCCCACATAGTAAGTCACGCATCCGAGGTAAAAGCAGTCTTTGGGTTTAAATATATCGTGACCGCTGGCTAAGAAAAGAAGCACTGATGTTCCAGCCTGTTGCAAGGTAAAGATATAACTAATAAACCCGCGACCTGTTAGGTACTCTGCCTGTTCTTTTCTTACATGGTTTACTCTAGGTTTCGCAAGCTTTAAAGCCACTTCGATTTCCGACCAAGAACAGTCTGAACTATTACATCCAACCGCAAAATATCCATCATCCACAACTGAATGAGCCCACTGAGGTCATTTGAACTGTTCCTCAAAGTGCCTAACCCATCCGCCAAGCAACCGCGACAAGCTGTATAGTTGCGAGGCATCGTTTTCACATATAGTCTCAATGAAATCTTGTTGACGACCAGTGCAACCACGAATCAGCGAGAAAAGCACCCGACTATTTCCCGATAAAAAGTTTTTTCTCCATCCCCATAACTCGCTCGGAAAAACACGCCTCGCGGTCTTTACACAAACTCGTAAGTTTGTGTTTTAGTTCACAGCACTTTTGCCGTATTCAGAGTCAGAGGGATCAGTCGACGTTCGTTCATAAGTTCAGCTGAACCCGTAGAAATCCAGTTCTATCGTTTCCAAAGTGCCCCTTTAGAATAGACTTCTTCACCTGAGGTTCACATGGCCGTCGATATTTTTGCCCACTACTCGTTTGGTTCACTCCACTGTTGTAAACCGGACAGTTTAACTGTCAAAGCTGTTTGGTAGGCGTTCCGTGCTGCGCCTAAATGTGTTTCTCAATATACAGACTCCGTGAGATGCGCATAGTTGTAACAGTCGATCGTCATCGTTAATGCACCGCGCCCATACGTCTAACATGCCATCTTGCCACGCATTTCCTAAAGTAATAGGACCCAAGTTGTGAGTCCATATTGGCAGTGATCACAACAGTGTTCGGGTGCTTAGCGTAAGGCACGTCGAAACTATCAAGCGAACACGGATTGAATTTGAATTATGCGACAGTGTGCTGTTGTGTTATTAGCTCCAGTTTGGTTTTCGCTTGTCTAAGTTGTGTACATGGCTTACTGGGCCTCTGCCTCATGTTCGTCCTAGTTGTCTCCTTTCACAGGACTATCGGTGGAACCCTAACATCGGAAGGACGCTGCTCTCCGGTGTCTCCAAGTTCCCCAGAATTGGTCCACGAGTGTAACGGGTAACCAAGTAAAAACGGCCGGCTTATAAGTTACATTAGTTTGTTTCAGAAAATCAAAGAGGGCCTCGTAGAAGGCGTTCTTGACAGCATCCGAACTATTGTCTACTGAAACATATTCGAACATGACAGACAAACAACGTCCTTCTGATCCGTGTCAGGAGACTTTGAGTGAAGTCGTAAGTCTGGCAGCAGATAGACGACCATTAACTGGGATTCAGCTGAACGAGGTGTGCTTTGTTTTAGAACCGTGTACAATCTATACTGCAGCCTGATCGCGAGATTCGGCTTCATCATCACCCTGAGACGGAACCGCTGACCCACAACATTATCTAAAGGCGGATTTAAATAAGGGATAACGCAAAGATTGTAAAGACACGTTTTGGAGGCACTGCACACATCTAATCGCAGACTCGAGAGGGTGCTCACCAGAGCAGTCTGATGGTCGATTTGTCGAAGAGTGCGGACGTTAGAAGCGTCAACGTCTACTAGTTGTCCTGGTCTTAAAAAAGGATAGTAAGTAGCAGAGGAGGAGGAGTGGACTGATCTGCCAGGACGACAACTTTTGATACTTTTCCGTCGTTTGTGCGCGGAAGGGGACTGACTTCGAATCTCTGACCCAAAAGTCTGACTCGCGAGGCAACAGGAGACAGGGTTTTCTTGAGGGACTCTACCCGGAGCCAATGACTCAAGAATCGAACTCACTTGGCAGCAAAAGGCTCGCCTAACTCAAGAACAGTGAATAAGATAATCCTCTTTTATTCTGATCACATCTGCGTGCAGAGGATGTATTCGGTGTCACAGCACACTTTTGAATGATACCGAATGTCTTTCAAACATATTGGATAATACGCCTGCGGTCACGGTCAACCGTTGGGCGATCGGAATGACCATTGTTTGAGGGCACCTTTTCCAAACTCCTTTTTCTTAATTCGGAAGATAGCAGTGGCGCAACCATTAAAAAAATAGTACTGGTGTATGCCCAGAGGATCGTGTCCCACTACCTAAGCACTTTTACGCGGTCAGCAGTGCGACAAATAACTCCACAAGTGTAACTGCTTTTTGTCTGACTGCTCTCCTCTGGCCTACGTGACATGGTTGTACCCGGAAGAATCGAAGTCCTAGTCAGCATAGCCCTTCAGATCGACGTAGTACATAAGTCTAATCACCAAAACAAGGTGGCAAGGTCAAGGTAATAAATACTGCCCCCGGTAAGAAGTCCTGCATTTTTATGTAAACAAACCGGCGGAACATCTACTCATTCCAAACAGACAGTGTAATCTGTGTTCCTTCAACACTGCTACTATCTGCTTCGTGGCACCGATCTGTTACATGACGTTCGCTGAATACTGAGCATCTATCTAGTCACCTCAAACTTCATCCGTTCAAAGAATAACATAATTCGACCAACCTCGGCATGTTGACTAACGAAGACCAAAGTAACTGACGATCGACTAAAGGTGAAAGATTGATGAATTGCGATTTTGCTTCAAGAAGGTTGACGGAAGAGTACGCGTTTGGAGGCTCAAAAGTGAGCGATTTTGATGGGATGGGCAGTTCCATTATAGGGGTGCGTTGGCGGTTCAGTCTATGGATTGATTACTAACCGACTGATCGGAAGATGGTAATTGGTGGTTCTTGGTTACACCATCCACCGTTCAGGCCACAACGATCTGTTACAGTCACATTATGTTTGGCTAGAATGACCGGGTGGTTCATGACTCTAATGTTCCGGTACATTGATACATCTTTATAGGGTGCGTTTAGGCGAATTCTCGACATTGTCCGCCTATCTTAGCTTGCCTAATTGCTGCACTTTACGGTCTTCGGGATTATCTTGACTCTCGGAAGGAGGCGACAGTAAACATTTTGGCATCATCGACTGACACCCCCAAGGAAGACATTGCGGAACACGTCAACAGGGTTTAAAGAAGAGTGGATGAATAAACTTTTACCAAACGTTTACGAACTCTACATTATTTTGAGAACAAAAATATATTTCAATTGAAGGAGAATTCGTTGTTTATAGTCAAAACAGAAAGAAGACATATGTCCAGATATTAACATTTCGATTTACTCTCATCAGTCGCCTACGCAAAACCAGCGAATTTTTATACAGGCTCAATATAGCAACAAGTATTGAACGAACCAACCACAGCTTGAACTTTTCGTGCGCCAACAGTGCAAGCAACGCCATGGCAAAGGGATTGATTACGTAAAGTTTTTGTGCACTCAAAAACCTGCCGGTGTCTGATTAGCGTTGCTTCACTAATCGCCAGTAGTTTCAGGTTACGATTACGTGGCGAATGAGTTTACAAGGTCAACTAGGTGACCGCTCGCTAAGATGTGCTTGGCGATCAATGAAGCCGATATCTTCGAGCATGTTACACTAAGCAGGTTGTATTTTGGCAATGCAATTAGTAACCACTTACGAATGTAGTCCTCCATACGTTAATGTAAGCATCGATCTGCTCTGTCTATGTAAAAGTTATTTTAACTGCAAGCGAACTGGCACATGATGTGAGAGGCAATCTGATCAATTGAGTATGTATCACTGTTATGGAGAGCCAAACCCCCAACGCTTAACAGAACGCGCAGTTGGGAAGCTAGATAGGTGTGTTGGATAGGTATGTTGTTTCCATTTGCCTAACCGCATAGAGTGTTCGGGATATGATTTACGATAAAGTGAGGCCCTAAAAGACATGTAGAATCAAAATGAAACCACTGAATTCAGTAGGAGTCACCTAGCAGTTGATGCTATGAGGCAAACGTAAAAGTTCAGCTGGTCAAAAGTGAGTGCCATGGACTTTCATGTCTGGGCGGATGCGAGATGAGTGAGGTTAATTGTCCTTGCCCTCCTTTTTTGTCCAACAGTGTACTGGATCACGGTAGGTCGTACGCTCAGTCGTAGCTCAGAAACAAAGATGGAAACGGACACAGATACTCGGTGTTGAACAGGAAATCATGGGAACAGTAGTAGCAACTCAGTATGAGAGCAGTAGGACAGTGCGAAACGTTTTGACTAGCCATCGGTGTTTCAGTTGAAGTCGACTAAATGACCCCGGATGGGAGTTTCTGATCAGGAACTTAAGTTGTAGTGGCACAGTATAGTAATCAATAATAGTTTCCTTCCGAACCCCTTTTGTCATAAATGCACTACTTATTAAGGCGCTTAATTTTTGCAAGTCCTTTGTTTGCAAAGCTGGTTTGGTTAGTACCAACATTCAGTGAGAAAGGATGGAGTAAACAGAGAACAACATTAATGAGGCCTATCACTTAATCATCTGTCAATAGAGCCATACGATAAAAGAATGGTGATAAAAAGTTTAGACAAAGGAATTAACCGTCTGTGCGAAAAAGTACACGATAACCACTCACTCTCTGAAACAGGCGGTAAGATACAAGGCCGACTGACCGGACATGCGGTGCTTGTGAAGTTGAACCACGAGTTCCGGCACGCGAGTGTGAAGCAGTTCAATAAACCATTGTATATGTTCCTCCTGTGTCCCTTGACTAAAGGTCAACACGACGTCACACGTGGTGGACAAACCAGTAGAAATTCGTTGCCATCGCTGAGTACGTAAAAGTACATTCTTCCCGGTCTCCGTGACACGCTTTTGCAATTCCACAATCTTTTCTAACCTCAGGTAAAGTGGAAGAGTGAAATATTTAGGGTAGAGGACAGTGGAGATGCAAAGTTTAGTAATCAGATAAAAACAAAACGTGTAGGATCAACTTCTGTTACAATGTTTATGTACGTGTGTATCGTTAACCAAATTGTAGCCATGAGTACTGCGGCTTGGTCTGTCATTGATCCAAACGGTGACGAACGGAATAAGAGACAAAAAAATGTAGTCAACACGAACACGAGTTACGGCACGCTACTGACTGCAACAAAGTGTCATATTTACAAATGTTTTCAACCAGTTTCTGGTCTCGAACCAAGTAGGCGACACGTCCCTAGATAACTTAGGCGGGTTGTTAAGGCTCACAACACTTGTGAACTCCCTAACCATTTGAGAGTACAAATTAATGTCCGGCGTGATATGCGCTCCACTAACGTACGATTGACCTAACTATTAGCTGTCGGGCTTGTACACTAAGAATGTGAAACGTTAAAATCTCGGCCGGCAAAGTAGCTTTATTGTTCAAATACTAAAAGACTTTCATGGGATTTTAAAAATGAGGAGCAAAGACCTGCCTGGAGGATACACTTAGATACGATAACTCAAAAGTATAATCCACTTGGTAACAAAAACCAAAGAACATAGTGAATGGGACATTTATAATGGAATCTTATTACTGGTGTGCACGGTGGATGCGTTTAATGCCGCATTAAACTTATCCGAGAAAGTTTACGAATTCTGGCTGGGTTAGATAAATTATCCATAGTTCCGGTTGGTTGTTGGGGGATCGAAGCACTCTCCGTTGGAGAGTAACCACCGAGATAAACCGTTAACACCTCGTCAACCCATGGAATAATGTCACAAATACTGCCAGCCAATAATTGCTGTATATTGATTGGGTTGGACGATGAATGCGTTAGAGTTGCTTGAGCGATAAAATATACCGACCAGGTATGCAAACACATCAGTAGCACTTTGAGTTAATGCGTCAACCCAGACTACGATCTCCACAGAATTGTCAAATGTGTCCCTCAGAAGCATCCACGATGAGTGGATGAGTGGGTAGGTGTCGCCTGCCTGGATGGGGTCCTCGTGATCACTCAAACCGTTGGTTAGAGACGCTATCCGAGATGGCTAAGTGTCGCAGTCAATGGCGGACCTGTATCCATAACATTTTTAGTTCTTCCACTTAGTCTTGTTTTAATAATTTTCAATCTTCTTAGTAACGTTTTCTTCTAGGATATTCCACGTCACTGTTGAGGTGAGCGGCGGCCCGAGCCACAGTACCTTTTGGTCAGACTCATGGCTGTTGCGATGACGATGATGATGATGATGATCCACGATGAGTGAAAGGCTACGGTTGGAGTCATTGCATGCCAACTGTTTGTTGTGATATGAGATCACTCAGACTCAGGCAGCTTGTGGCCAAATATGATAAGGTAGATGGCGAATAACCAGACTCGATGATATAATCATCAGTCTTCGGAGTAGTACTGGATGTACGCGCGAGTGGTGAAAACCGTAAGAAAGCGCACTACTGTGATGATGGATTGTGGCTGTGATAAAATGTTTTTGACAAAAAAACAAGCTTTGTTCGCCATGGTGTTATTGTTGATGTTCTCACACTAAACTACAAAGCTTAAGTAAAGGTTTAAAAAAAATTTGTGCATTAGGTCCTCCTCTGTTCGTCTTTCAATAGGGACGTTTAAATTTAAACACCTAAACCATTTAGGGACATATGTGTACATAGTTTCCAATCTACTGTACGGGAGTAAAGCACTAGTGAGAACTGTTGACTTATTGTCGTTAACTAGTTTGAACTGTTCAAACCAAACCTTTTTTAATAAGAAGTCTAAGCCAAATCAGCAACCTTGTGCTTGCAGGTCACTATATGTATTTTCAGACCGTCCTGGGATCGTAACACCTCACTGATAACGATTCTGATTGTCAACTGTAAGGTCATGAGTTTGAATCCCAGTCACCTCGATCGCCAGTGCCCAAGTATAGACATCCTGATGGTACCCAGCCCACAAATAATTTTGCACGTGACACGACGGTAAACGCTACGTGATGCAAAAGCCGGAACCCAATAATCGTTTTATCGTGATGGTACTGCGAATTTTAAACGGAGAACTTACTTTGGCAATCGCCCAGAAACGACAAATGAAAAGCCATAACGGCAGTTTTTGTAAAACAAACTTCGGAGCAGAACTGCAATCACAGTGTGTTAAGCATAGGGAACTAAAAAGAAAACGCGACAAAGAAAAAAGGAATTCTTATATAATTGACGCTAGCAAGTCACGCCGAGAACCGCGACAAGAAAATCAAAATTCCTATAAAAGTACATCCCGATAATGAAAAGCTTCTTTTATATACATGAGAAAATAAGCGTCGTGAGAAAAGGCGTAAATTATCGCTAAAAGTCTTACCAAACATGATACCAGTGCAGACCGGACATCGTGCAGATATTTGACTACCGATGTTCGCTTTCGATCGCTCGCGCAGAGTGTCATCAACGAAGGAGTTAGCAAGTGAGTATTTGATAGTGATCGCCAATCGAGCTCTTTTGTTTAATCCTTATGTTTACACCGGTTTACATGACCACGTCATAAACTAGATATGCCAGCTAATCGTTTGCCACACCAAGCATTCTGTGCCGATGCTGCAGTTGACCGGCGTAAGGTGCAAAGTGAACAGGTAATGACCTGAAGTAGGGAAATAAAATCGTTCACCAAGCGGTTGGTCACTATAGATTGGGTTCGTTTTCCACGCTGTGGCCCTCGTAATTCCCAGAATCGCTGGTTGAAGATGTTAGGTGAGATGCTGGTTAATCGGCTTAGTGGCGTGAATGTTACCGCTGTTTGGCCGAGCTGTTCGTGAAGTGAGGGCACTTAATGACGCGGGGCGGTGGAAGCCGCAAGGAAGCTGTCTTGCTGATTACGTCTTACTTTCACTTACAGCTCGGTTGTTTGTTTGCAAGGTGTAGGCGCCTTATTATTTTATGTTTGAATATAGACGTAGCCATTTTTAACAGTTAGGACTTTTCCCTTCCCATCTTTATTTATCTGTTCTTTCTGTACAGGGTTTGCGTTTTACTTCATGGTTGTGTGGCAGGTAAGCATCAATGAGAACCACTGATGCATTGCTGTCTATGTTGATGATGAGACATAGTTCATAAAAGAATCACAGAGTTGAAATATTATTTGGATTCACTTTGGTTGTCTCTGAGTTTTATTTTATTCAAATACCCATACTTTCTGGGGAAAATCCACACGCCTACGACAAATTAACTAAGTTAATATCGAGAAGTGATCAATTCATTCGTTCACTCATAACAACCATCAGCATGGCTATATGGAAGTGTGGCACAAGCTGCTTTTCAGTGACAGAGACTATCTTGGAACAAATGTATCAAAGGAAAACAAAAGCGAGATAAAATAAGGATTGTTAAGAATGCATACATATCACTGACCACGACGTGTAGTCATTCCAGTGGGCGTTTTCAACCAAAGATCTCAGTGACTGGGGTTCATAATCTGGCAGGTAGCATCTACCCACTTTACTTGATGAACAATCAGGAACCTTTCACTTTGTAATCGCGTCGTTGTCCCCCCAACGAAGCATTTTCACCTCGTTGTTGGCAGTTTCAAGGAATGACACCCGGTGCGATAAACGCTCCCCAATATCCGGGCTGGCTAACTTATTACTACAGGAGGCATTCTTAAATTGCGAGTCGGAGAATGGCCTTTTGCATTAGGGTTGCTGCGAAATAAACAGGGCTCTTTCAACGATCAAGAAATCGTAAACTATGTGTGGTGGTGCTACTGTGGCGTGGTTGATACACAGTTTGCCAGCCGAGTCTCATAAAATCAAACGCAAGCTCCTCGACAGTCGACCCGCCATAAATGAACTTTAACTGTATAAATGGAAGCACACAGAACCCTGGACAGCCTGCCGCCGTATGATGTGCAGAGATCCCCAGCCATCACAAAAAGAGTGCGTGCACGGACCACTATGATCATCACATGCATTAACGATTATGAAGCGTGCGCTGGGCATGTCGAAAAGCTGAACCCAATTGGAATGGCGCATGAACTAACTCGGCCGCGGGCGAAAACCAGGGGAAGCAGGAGTCGCAATAACCGTAATGGTATCGGAACCCCAGGCCGGATAGAACAGGTGCATCAAATCTGCCTTCTCTGGCGAATCCCAGGAACACTGGGACGCTTCCGCCACCACTTCATGCTGGAGGCATTGGTAAACCTGGATAGATGGATACAATCCGAAAGGTGCAAGAACCAAAATGCTGATCATCAGTTCCCAAGGCATTGCAAACTGTTTTGTCCTGTTACCTATCCAGTTGGGTTTTCAGAGCAAAAGTTCTAGATGAGATCCCTCAAGTCAACTTACTTCCTCAGCCTGGGCGACCGGCAGATAACTTGCATATACAAAGCCTATGACTTCTGATTCAAGCTGTTGTTATAACACTATGGTTAAGGTGAGAGCGGCCGGGTTTGCTATAAAGTCCCGCTTTATTGCATCAAAACATTTCGTCTCATTTTTTTTACACCTGGTGGCCCAAAATCTTGTTTGTAAATACACATGGAGATCTCTCTCAGTTGCCGCTCGCGACAGAAATTATAGCCACCAAGATGGTACTCCAACTATCAAGGCGATGTTTTCCAGACCAGTACAAACTTTTGCGTGCTCTCGGACAACGTCTACGCTGGTCCCCCTCAGTGGTGGAACACGTATGTAGATGGGCCAATGGGCAGCTCCCACACGAACACTGAGGGCCATTACTATCAATATTCTCTGCCTTGCTGAAACACAACGTTTAGATTTAAGGGCGGTAATTTAGCCCCCGAACGAGGTTAACCGACCCGGTCTGCGTTTACAGTCTGTGCTTGCGTCGACCTCTGTTAGCTCAAGTCACTAGCCCAGTTCGTGCTCGAATTGCCTTCGGTGCAGATGCACAGAAAGTTCGGCTTGACTGGAGCCCCGTCAACAGCCGACTCTCTGTGCTAACAAACTCGAAGATATGGTTGCAGCATCGAGAGACTCGGAACCCCCAAACAAGTATTTAAAAAAAGTTGACCTCTAAAAGAGCTTTATTTAGTGTTCAGTCCGAAGGCAAAACATTGGTGTATAGCCGTTTTAGGTAGTAGTCTTTGGGCTAGATCGCTAAGTGGAGTAATCATATGCAAACGCCACACTTAAAATTCAAACAAAACGGTGGACGTTCAAATTGCTAAAAACTAACAATTTGATTTTTGTGGCAAAAAGAGAGTTTTTTGGGAAAGTGTCGTTTCCAAACAGCTTTATAATAATTGGAGTGCGTCTGCCCCTGGTCCAGCATCCCACCCACTGAACGACATCCAGGCCCACTAGGCACATGTCCAGCATATAGCGTATAAATGTTCTAGTATCCCTGTGTGGAATTGTTGCTCGTTCGGCTGCCAATCGCTGGAGTTCCAAGCGATCATTCGGACTTTCTGACCCTCGCCGGGATATTCCAACCGGCAGCGCAAACACTTCACTTCGATTGGAACCGCAGAGACGAGTAGGAGGATTACAAGGTATGATTTGACACAACGTGTCATCAAGATAAAATAAACGGGAATCCCCGAAATCGTTTCTAACTCGTTGCAGGTTGCAGGGAGTCAGACAATCTAGTAGGCCAATGGTGAGCTTATCCTCAAACTGTATTAAGGCTTAGGGCATTCAGTAGCATTCAATAGCATTTCAACTGACCATTCATGTCAGTAGCCACACCATCGAGCACCTCCAGTTCTCACTAGTCTGTTGACGTTTATATGCACTCAAAATCGAAACCCTCACTTGGGATTAGGTTCCTGAAACTCCACAACCTGTCTGGCCCAGAGGAATTCCTCCTTTCTCAATTAACAAACTAGTCTGTAGCTTTAACCAAACGGCTGATGTGCTGCCCCAAAAGCTCTGGAGCAGCAGTACCTAATGGAGAAATTAGCGCTTGACCAACATCGTCCTCGTATTCAAAAAGGTTCCACTCAGTTCGCGTGCAAACCACCGATGGATCAGCCCGACTTCTGTACCGAAGATCCACTGTACCTCGTAAACCACGTGTAACACGGTGAAAGCACTTCATTGAGAGGCAAGCCGGGTTTCACCTTGGTGGTGGCTGTATTACATGCATTTTGACAAACTGCCAGGGGTGTGTACTCCACCATTTGTGTGAAAGACCAACAATTGTCAGAACAGGCGCTGTTCTCAAACCGTAAAGCAAAACAGATTGCACATAAGAGTTACATACCCTTCCTTTCAGCGACAACCGAACGTCTTTATGACGTCGAAGATGACGCGGGTTAACAAAGGCAATCCGTGCTTTCGCTATCCTCGCTGACATCTCACCAACAATGTTACAAGCTGACAAGATAGTGCTACCTAAATACGTGAAAGTGTCTACAGTCTCAAGCTAAA
>JTDE01001148.1:8244-57203 GCA_014338405.1 Paragonimus skrjabini miyazakii
CTCCAAAAGGCACGACAGTCCTTAACAGAGTGGCGCCACCTGTAACTAACTGCTTTATGATCCAACTGTGTCCACGGTTGGGAGGCACACGGAAGTCTCCAAGTGACACAGTGCTTTTTTCTGTGTTGGAATGCCGTGCTCGAAATATAGAGACCGTGAGATGCGCACAGCTGCAGCAGTCCTTCGCCATTATCAGTGCCTTGTGCCCAGACACCAAACATACCTCCTAGCCGCTTCTCATCCGAAGAAAGACGACCAAGCTGAGCATTTAAATCGCCCGCTAGTATGATGATGTCTGAGTGTTTAGTTTGCCTCAGAAGGTCAACGAGGGCGTCATAGAACGCATCCTTGGTAGCATCCGAACAGCTGTCCGTCGGAGCGTACGCCGATGTAATGAATACACAACGGTTTTCTGATTTGCGTCGACAGACTTTTACCGATGCATTGAGTCTGACAGCGCACAAGCGACTGTTCCCTGGGATCTAATCGAGCAAGCATTGCTCCGCTCTGGAACTCAGTGCGATTCGCACTCCAGCTTGACCGTGAAAGTCAGCTTCAGCGTCACCAGAAACCCTGAGATTGAAGTGCTTGGATCGACAGTTATCTAGAGGTGAGCTCAAATGGATAACCGTGCTAGAATCGTATACTCGCGTCTCCGACACACAGCACACATCAATACCCAGATTTGAGAGAGTACTTGCCAGAGCAGCTTGCTGACCGACTTGTCGGAGAGTTCGGACATTGAAGGCGCCAATGTTTACCAGTTGCCTTGGCCTCGGAAAACAATTATCGCCTGACCTGCGAGACAACAGGATACAGGGTTTTCTTGGGGGACCCCACCCGGAGCCAATGACTCAAGAGTCTGACTCACGTGGCAGTGAGAGGCTCGCCTAGCCTGAGGGCGTAGTTAATAAGACATTGATGTCTCGTTCTGAGAACTGCTGCGGGCTGTAGATGTACTGGAAGCTACATAATGCTTTTGGCAGATAAACGTTTTTCGACTGTATTGGATAAGACGTCGGCAGTCACAGTCATCTGTTTGGCGACCGAAGTGCTCTTTGTTTGAGGGTACCTTTTCTGACTCCCTTCCCGATGCAGTAGACAGCAGTGCCGCAACTATAAAAATAGTTCTGTTGTTTGCCCATAGGATCTTGCCTCACTACTTAAGCACTACTACGCGGTCAGTAGTGCGACATACAATCCTATGAGTGTAACTGCTTATCGTCTGACTGCTCCCCTTTGGCCTGTCTGACAAGGTTGCACCTGGAAGGACCGGAGTCCTAGTCAGCATAGCCCGCCGGATCAAAACAGTACACAAGCCCGACCACCTCGTCAAGGTAGCAGTATAGGTCGGGCGTTGCGATCTACTTTTTTGAGATGTTGCCATTAGGGGATAGTGAATGCGGGACTGTCTTTGAGACGAGCGGCAACTGCACGTTAGAACAGCGCTCTAGTCTCTGGGTTCTCCGGTCGTTTAGTTTCCGGATTTCGCCGCTATACCGATGGTCTACGATGCACGGGCTTGTTTGTTCACATATTCGCTATTCGTCGAACAGACAGCGGAAAATGCTTGTCCCGGTTTTTTACATGCTGATAACGGCCCCTTTCTGGCGAGTGGTAGGTTTTGGCGCTTTCAATGTAAATGCGTTAACCGGGGATCTTTTTTGCCAAGTCAGTCATGATCAGAGATCGACCGTATATCCGATAGCTGCCTACGACATGGCTGTTTCCAAGTCTATTTGACATTCTGGAACACGTGTTTAGATTCGGGTTGGTATATACCAAATTCGCCTTGCGTTTCTACAAGAGACCGCTTTGTCGTTGAACACAAATTAACTTATCTGACCTGGCGGCAAAAAACGCTCTACGACTATCTCAAGTGCTGCATCCCCCTCACCGGACTGTTTTTCAAGCCCACCGGGCATACGTTTGGTGTGCAATTCATAAGTGTGGTACTTCCTCATGTGGTTCTGGCGTTGGTTCAGCTACCAGTTCCTGTTTTTCTATGCGATCACTTGAAATTCTTGACGTTAATAGGAGTACTCCATCCGTTTAGTTCGCTAGACTACTCCCTTGGAATTACGGGGGCAGCTGAAGGAGGATAGTGAAGCCTGGCGGGCACAACGCGCTGTCAAGATGGAACAAGCCGCTGCTACCGGGCGCTCTCGAGGGCTTTTCAGTTTCCTCCGGCCAGGGAGCAGCAGGAAACCGGACGTGAGTGGGGCAGTTTGTCTGTTTATAGCTCGCATCGACGCTTGGAACTCTGGGCCGAGCACTCCCGACAACAGTTCAGCTGATCACCCGCATCGCAGGCTGAGCCCCATTTAGTGTGCGTGAAATAGTCCACTTGGGCTTGTCGGGTTTAGTCCTCACCAAAGGGGCACGCCATGTTGCTAAACACCGTAATATTTTACGGTGTTCTCATATCGACATCCCATAACTTGCGTCGTCCTTTTTTGTGTACATCTCTTCTGATGGCAAGTTTTGGTGTAGACGACTTCTCATCGTGGGAGAGATCCGGTTGTTCAGGTTGGAATAATTTTTTCTCTAATTCTTAAACTGGTTGCTGGTTTTTTGCGGTTATCCAGAAGAACAGCTGTTTACATGAAATCCACATCCTGTAGCGATGTCCACAAATGTGTACACACTGGTCGTGTTGGTAATGGGTAGTTGAATAAAATTGAGGGACCTGTTGAACGTAGTTTTTCATACAAGGTGGAATATTTGGCCAGACATTTCACTGGAATTTTGCATTAAGTTTTTTTGTCATTTGAGTTCACTTGTCTGGTCACTGTTTTATACCATTTCCTCCTAGACCACTGAGGCCTTTTGGGACAATAGACATTTCGGTTGGATTAGCTTTGAACAACGCATCCAGCACAGCTTGGCAGCTTATACAACACCAGTTACAGCAGCTACTAAGACGGTGTTCAAGTATTCTTGTTTATGAGGAGGTAATGTTTTGTATTTATGTTCGAAATCCTTCAATTGCACGAAATTTTCATTGTTTTCACATTCTGTGGGTTGCTGCTACCCTTCATTTGTTTCAGGACGCCGAAAGGGAAATCTGTGCTTCAAAAATCTCATTGTTGAACTATCGTTTAAACACTGTACGGCATTCCCTGGACGAAACATTGTCGAAGCTGGGTCGTATCACACGGCAGCGTGCTACGGTTGGTAGGTATACCATTCCTGTCTGCGCCCCTTTTATCCCCTTTGGATGTAATGTCGTTTATGGCGAAGTTTTAACATTCATCACCGTTTACCCAAGCCGTTTCTTCATATTGTACAAAATGTGTGATTTTGACATTTCTGAAATGTCATTCCAGTTTGTATACGGCGTGCGCTACGCTTATCATTTTGTGACTTCATTCACACTGATTAATGTCTGAAGTCACCTCCATATCTGTTACTGGTTTCCATCGTGATTTCGACGTCGATAAATGGTTCCGACGCCAAGTTGCTAAAACGAAGTCTTCGATTCGAACTTCAGGTGTTTTGTTTGGGCCTGCTTGGATTAGGCCAACTTACATGCAGCATTCTTACGCGTGATGCAAACACTAGCCCGGTGCCTTAACTATCCTCTAACGTTTCGCCACGTGTTGTCGGATTTTATGATTAGAATTTCCATGTGGTTGACTTCAGTGGAAACGTTACTTATAGTTACTATTTGTTTGCCACCGTCGATTATGCTTTACACTTGCATACTCCATCCCATTTAGAAGAGAATTTGGAACACCTTTCGAATGGTATTTGTACAGTCACCGCGCAGTTGTCGTCTGTTTCGCAAGTGGTGGCGGAAAAGCGGTAAGTGCGTACTTGTTGCCGTATTATGAACCTACGAACTTATTAACGATTGTAGATGTAGTTTCAAGTTTTTACTTTTTTTAAAAGTTCTGCAAGCCTGCTCCGCTTTATTTTCACATCTTGCTACACTAAAACAAACCCTCTTCTCTTTTATCCATTTGCTAAGCTACTCTGTGCTCGGTGGTTGCTTAGTCTTGTTTTCGGATGCACACTAGGGATTCGGCTCATTCGCTGCCCGCATCGAAAATCATGGCCACTTTGACGGTATGTCAAACACTAAGTTGCTATATTTGCCTGGCCGCTGCAACCCCGCGCGTGGCCCCCGGACTCTATTTCCGCTTGCCCCCTTCAGTGTTTGAGCAGGTATACAGATGTGTCAACAGGCAGCTCTAACGTGTCGTCGGATACCTCCACCAGCGCTAGCTGTTTGTTTGTTTGCGCGTCAATGCTTCACTTGGTCCCTCTTCTTTGGAGCAAACCTAGTCTTTGGTAGACTACCTAACTGTCGGCCATGGGTGACGTGCTTCTGTTCAGTACGACCGGTCCAACTGTAACTTGTTCGTAGGTTCAAATCATGTGCTGCCATCTCGTTCTCGATTCCGCTAGACGATTATCTTACCAGCTGCAACAGCTGACTGTCGAAAACGTGGCCGCGCCTACATTAAGACTTATGTATCAAGCTTGCTCGCAATAAAAGCTGGTACACCTTAACCTTGCGAACTCTGATTGTTATTGGACACAGATTTCACTGACAGTTAGGTTGGTGGGTACTGCAGGATGCGGCACGGCATTTCACAGGTCAAAGAAACAGTGGATCTTAGAAAAATATTAGAGCTATTAGGTGCAAGACACAAAACTTTTGGGAGCGATGCACGTAAAAGGCGGGGATATAATCTGATTCTCGGCCAGAAAGCCTGATTAACTGAAAAAGTTAATGAAATGGAAGTCGCCTTTGCTTTGGAGAATACTATAAGATTTTTGTGCTCCTCCCTATCATTAGCTAGCTGCGTCCCTCTGCCCGTGAAACCTTCGACGATACATATGGGGCAAACTAATAGATCCAAAGAGTTGGGTCACTGAGCAGTTTAGCTGATCTTCTGTCGTGTTTGCGCCACATCTCTCCAAAGCCTTGTTCGAATTAGCAGACTTAGTACCACTCATCACACACTAAGACCTAGGGTTCTATTTGACCCTCAAGCTCAATTGGACTACTGGTCCAAATGATTTTATGCTGACGTTTTTTAAAGAAGGGTGTGGAGCATTAATGGTAGCTCCGACTCAATTGTTCTTACTAATGTGGGCGACGAAGATTGTCTTCGTATGGTGAGGTTATTAGTTCCATGTACTAGTTCCATGTTCAAAACAGTAATCAGGCACCCTTACGGGAAACAAACTGACCTATCATAACTGGGGCTGTGACACGCTTTATACCTCTTTGACTCACTGTACTAGGGTAGGCAGATGCTAGAAAAGGACACGCATAATCTCATCTTAGATTAGGACGTATTTCTACGTTGCGCCAAATCTCGAGACGTCACCGTGAGCTGCCGGCCACCAATTATCCGCTACTACAGAGGTGCATTCGATTAAATGAGTCGATATTCATTTTTAGAGGCACTTAAACGTATGGATGTGTTGGACAGGTGTGCAAACATAGCGTTAATTATCCTACTTGTATATTCGAACTCGGATTAAGGTCTACAGTGAATTGTCTAACTAAGTTCAGCATCAGGAGTGGTATGCGTTAACACCTTTCACTCACGTCATTTTTGTTCAACTTTGCCCTGGACGAAAAAGGATACCGTCTGTGGCGCTCACCACGCACGGTGATACTGTTCGTGCGGACAACAATAATTGCTTTTCAACGATTTCCAAACAACACAGACAATGTAAAACGATGTCTCGCGTTCTGCTCATCATCATCATCAACCTTGAGCCCGACCAGAAGGTACTGTGGCTCAAGCCGTCGCTCACCTCAACAACAGCGATGTGGGATATCCCAGAAGAAAACGCAACTGAAAAGTTTTAAAAAAATAGTAGAAGAAGACTAGGCGGAAGGACTACAGATGACATGAACGCAGGTACACCGCTGACTGCGACACACCGCTATCTCTGATAACGTTTCCAGCCAGCAGTTCCAGTAATCACGAGGACCCCAGCCAGGCCGGCAACACCTGGCCACTTTGCTCAGTGGAACTGTCACCGTCTTCATCTTTCGTGACCACGTTCTTGCCTGACCACCACGCGGTTTTACCATACTGCTGATGGCCTCAGTGTGTAATGCCAGGTAAACGCTCAGATGGCTTACAGAGTACGTGATCCAACCAACGCAAGCTATGCAACGTCATTAACTGATCAATTCTTCGCGCATTCAGAGCATTTCGGAATACGAGCCGGTGAACGGCCGTATTGTTCACGCGGTCAGTCCACCTATTGGCATCTATGTGACAGAGACAACGGTGATCAAACACATCTAGTCTGTTCACATCTTCGTTTCTGACAGGCCAAGTTTCCGATTCTTACGGCAAAACAGAGCGTATACAAGCATTATGTACTCCTTCTTTCAGCAATAACCGAACATCTTTTCGACGTCACAGATGACGCAGTTTGGCAAAGGCAACTCGTGCCATTTCTATCCTCGCTGATATCTCATCAGCAATATTACAAGCTGACGAGATAGTGCTACCCAAGAATTTGACACTGTTCACATTCTCAAGTGTCTTTGACAAAGTGGGGGTGGGTGGGAATACCGCAGTCCCGAAGCACTACTTTACACTTTGACGGTACGAATCGCATTCCATTCAAATCAGCTCGGTCATCCAATTTGTTCAGCACAGTTTGTGTATCCTTGGCAGAGGAGCTAAGTAAGACAGTGTCATCTGCATACTCCAAATGTATCAACCTAGCTCCTGGAATAAGTTCAACGTCAAGTTCACTGGGTCCGTCAAGTGCATTTTCCAGAATGTCGTCCCGGACAAGGATAACTAGAACGCCCGAGGCAGTTGTTCATAAACTCGCCCTGATTGCAAATTAAGCATACAGTGATCTCACCAGATTCACATATTACCCTGGTAAACTCTTGCAAAGAAAGCAGTTTCACAGAACGTTACGGACAACCGAATCATGTTCTGCCAAGTTTCTCCGGATGCGCTTCGCAGCCTAAAGATGCTCCTGCAGTACTAGTGTGCTCACGTCGATTCAGTTTTAGACAGTGAAGTTATAGACCAGTTTGTGCACTTAGGAGACTACGTTAGCAGTGGCGATGGTATCGGAAATGATGGGTGGCTATGGCAGTATTCGATAACGTAAAACATGTTTACTCATGAGTAGTATGGGATTTTGGTTTTCATATAGATTGTACATCACTTACAGTTGATCACGGCTGTTACATTCCCATAGACTTTCCAGTCGGCCCTTTTCGAGAAAAAACACTAAACTCGAGTTTCACTGTCATTAGAGCCCCTCAGTGGTGCATATCCTTGCCACGGCCGGGGCTAGAACTCCGACCACGGTTTCATGAGGTAACCGTGTTGACCACTGCGACATTGATCTCACGCTAAACACGACCGAATTTTCATGGCATGTAAACGCTCAACTACTTTTGCGTGTGAGTAATGATCACGTTGCCTGATCGCTTTGAAGACAAGTCCTAATCGAGAGGTCACTGATTGGAGTTAACAAAACAGTAACTGTGTCTCCTCTCAAGGCGATCAGGCAACTCGTTCACCACTCACAAGCGAAAGTGATTGAGCATTCATATATGATAATTTGGTCGTGCTTAGTGTGAGGTTAGCGACACAGTAGTCAACACGGTTGCCTCGTGAAGGCGTGGTCGGAGTTCTAGCCCCGGCCATGACAAGGATATGCACTGCTGACGGGCTCTAATGAGAACGAAACTTGAGTCCATTGCTTCTTTACGAAAGAAGTCGACTGGAAAGTCTATGGGAATGCGACCAGTTGTGGGTGATGTTCAGTCTCTATAAAATACCTTTGACGATCAGAAGGCTTCTGTCTGTCGCGTATGTTGGACGAGTGTTATGTGACTGAATCATGCCCGTTCAGAGCGGGTTACATGAGTCTTCTACCGTTGATATCTGCTTTCAGTCACTTGTTTCGAACGACACCTACAAATAAGCAACTGCGCATCTGGGATTAGTCTGTGACTACTCACACTGTCGGTGATTAGAGAGAGTGATTGCTGTTAATTACTCACATGCTATGTGGAGCCAGAATTGTCATTCTCCACTTCACCATTTAGCGTTTGTGGCCCTCTTCTGGCCTAACCCTAGCTTGCACAGTTTGCTGGTTACGTTTTATTGTTCTGTGTTCCAGTAACATTCATTCCAAGCATGCGATGATGGCAGGCAAGGTATTGTTTAACTGCACAAACAAATAACCTTGTAGAATTTATTTTATGACCCACTCGTTTATTCTATTGTTCCATGTTCAGTTCTCAAAAGTGACCGCGTACCTTAAAAATGAAAACTTCCTGCACTATAGCCGTGTGAACAGTTGGGGGCAACATTGAAATCTTCTTTGAAATCTTACTGTTTGTTTTTAGTTATCAGTACAATGTCGATTTCAAGAATTTTTGAGGTGCTTTTATGCTCATGGCTCACGTCCTTCCATCGGTTGGAAAGTTTTCGCATACTAGACTGCTCTCATTGTCGTGAAGACAAGTTTTATCTTCGCGCGTGAATACTAGCCCGCACGCTGCCGGTACGGAGCTTTATTGTGTTTTGATGGCAAATATAGTTGTGTTTACTATTTCGATTTGAAATTGATTCGGAATTTGCTGGTCGACATGCGTGAAAAATTATAATAGGCAGTTTCGTTTGTTCGCTTTTGGAAGCTCATTTTTGCATATAGATCAGATCGCTGGGATTGTTTCCGAAAGTTGAGGATGTTTCTAGTCATTTTCAGATTTGAATATATCGCAACGTTTTTTATTCGACAGTCATCTGAAACTCCTATGTGCACCTCTTACTCGTACTCTAGACACTGTTTAGCGGAACTGGAACGTGCCTTATCTTATCGTATCATGATGCTTCTAACTGAGCTGTTCGAGTTGTTCGGTTCGGAACTCAGGTGCTTGGGACCCGGAGAAAGTATGGCTGTTTTGAAGCTACTAAATACATATGTAAGTAGTGATATAATCATTTGGTTAAGGTCCCATTCGTTGCCTTTTGATTTCTATTTTGTGATAAATTCCTCTACTTTTTGACGCTATTGTTATTTACTTCTACATCTTACCAAACGCACGTTGATAGTACTACTCACTTTTTGTCCCCTCTATAGGGAAGCGAATCCAATCGTTCTGCTGCAACTGTTCCGGTGAATAAATCGCAGTTGTCCCCTCTTGAGCCAAACCAATCGGTCTGTGGTGAATCCAATGGTGTCACCGAGATGGGTATAGCAACCTCTGCAGATTCACAGCTTACTTATACCACTATGGACTCAGACGTCGCATCAATTACTGCTGTTTTGGGTACGATCACTCATTTGCTACGGCTGTTGGCTGCGATTTTTAATCAACCGCTACGCTATCCGTTGGACATGAAGGAGGGCGTTTCTAGGGCTAGGGTAACAGACCTACTGACCCCAAATCTCAGCGAAGGCGATCGGAGGTATGCTGTTCAGTGTGCTTGGGATCTTTTTAATTGTTGGTTTTCTAGTGATGTTATTTGTTGCACAATACATTCCAAATTTCGCGATTGACGATTGGATTGGCTGTCGGTACAGCCAAAAACAATGCCGATTTTTCAGTCTAATTGCTTTTATTGCCTCGTTTCCGAACCGTAACTAACGTTTTTTTCTACTCGTTTGTTGCATTCGGGAATTTGAACCAGTTGCAATCTTCATAGCTTTCAATTCGTGCTTGTGTGGGCCCTGGTTTGCCTCCGAAAAACTCACGTCTAATGGTTGCCTACTTACATTAGTATAAGTAGCACAATATTTAAGTTTTCGTCATTTTTTTGCGACGGAACACTAGAATTCCGGTTGGGCTTCTGCTCAATTGATCACCTCAAACGCTGTTGGGATTCATTAATAAGTATACGTCCGATAGTGTTATTAGGGCTGCCACGCATAAACTAGCGGAACCAATTCGGAGTTCAATAATCTAGCTATATCTACCTCACGTGGCATTAAAATATAAAACTCGTCCAATTGGGTAATGGTGGGTTTACGTGTAGTATGCAACCCGTGAACATTAAATTCAAGTGGAATGTTGATTGGATTGCGGCCGCAAACTAGAAACGCACGTCTTCACTCTGGCGTGCCTTGTTCGCCGATCTGTATCCGATCGGGATGCTCGGATATTTTATCGTCGAAATAAGTTGTCCATCCATTCTGACTGTGGCTAGATGACGTTACCAGTTCACCCAAGTGAACGACCATCTTGGCTTTATTTATAGAATTTTCAAACCGGAGTGCGTTAATGTCACCACTGGGTCCATTAATAATCTTGAGCGATGTGCTAGTTTGGGTTGACTTTAAGTGAATGCAAATGCGAGAACTAAAATCCAGCCTGATTTAACAACGTATTTTGACTGTTCTGATGAACCACGCACTGTAGATCGGGTTCGTCTGCCGGGTTGGAGCTCTCGCGACTCAGAGAGTTGGTGGCTTGAAACTTTAGTTGAGATGGCGGCTAACCGAGCTCAGTGGCGTGAATGTTGTCGTTGTTTGGCCGAGTTGTCTGTGCAGTGAGTGCACTTAATGACACGGGGCAGTGAAAGTTGTGAGAAAGCTGTCTTGCTGATGACGCCTTACTTTCACTTACAAGTCGGTTGTTTGTTTACAAGGTGTAGGCGCCTTGATGTTGTATGTTTGAATGTAGATGTAGCTATTTTTAGCGGTTAGGTCCCCTACCCTCTCCCTTTTTCTTTCTCTCTTCCTAAACAGGGTTTGTTTCTTCTTTATGGTTGTGTGGCAGTTAAGCATCAGTGTGAACCACTGATGTATTGCTGTCTATGATGATGATGAAGTTCTAGAGGGACTCTGTCCTGCCTCTTCAACTTGTTTGACAAATCCATTATTCTTCCTAATCACTTTCATATCTTCATGTCGCTACTGAACGTGAACTGCAGGACACTGGTTTTCATTATGGTTTTTAGTTTATGAAATCCTAACCATAGTCAACCCTCTATTTGTATGAGATGCTTTTTTCTGTTATTTTTTACGAAGTAAACATCTGCCATCGATTCCCACTGTTCTTTGTGTCACTTGGTCAGTTTTACTGATGACTCAGCGTACGTTTCAACACTACCATGCTTTCTTTTACTAGATTTCCTCTCTACCTGTTACGGACATCGGCCCTACCGGCCTACAAGCATGCGCTCGCGCTTGTCAACCGCGATGTGTCCGCTTTGCGGGCGCTGTTGGGATTGACCACACAGACCGAAGAGGCCACCGTATGGAACATGCGCACTTTGCTGCAACATTGCTTGTCCAGTCAGTACGTGTTTGTTCATTTCCCTGGGTTACCAACCAGCTCGTATTGGGTTATTTGTGTTGCAGCTTACCAGATAAACCAGGCTGGAAAGAAACTATTGCACTGAATTATGGAAGTCAATTCAACAAATTCTATATCTTTCTCATGATCAGACAACTACGTTGAGTTTGGCTTTCATGTTATCAAAGTGACTACTGTCACATGCCTAAAGATAGTTTGTTTGCAGGACGACTTATTTACCGGACTGTACCCTATATTGATGGTGATGTCATTGCAGTTCCTTCAGCTAAAGAACTGCTGTTGTATGCATCCGATACCGGAGACGCGAACGGTGGGAACCGGGAGCAAGATTGAGCGGGTGAACAAAAAGTTAATGAAGTACAGTAAGGGATAAGAGAAAAAGCAGAAATGGCAGTGGAAGAATAAGAGGAGAATGCCGACACTGATACTGACGCACTCGAACTTTCAGATAATACGAAAGTGTTAGGTGATGAAAAGCTTGGGGAACTCACCGTCGTAAAGCCAAATACACTACGTCATTAGACGCAGCAGGCTACGGTTGGTCTCTCTCTGTTCAATCAGATTATGTAGGATAAGGTGAAGCCGCAGTACTGTGGCAAGTCCTAAGCAGTTTTCAATCAAGTTTGTTCCAGTGGTCTTATCTCTCGGTTCCACTCTTTAAAATGAAAATATGGCTAAGTTGGATGTGTTTCAACAAAACTCTTCGTTCAGTGATAATCCCGAAGTAATTACCAACCGTTACTCTCATGCAAGCTTGTGATGTGTTTGGATTTGTGTAGTTGCCCTTCATTTTTACAACTGTGATGCGAATAGCTATTGTATGCGTTTGTGACATTTTGAAAATTTCTTAAACAATTTAGAGACGCATATATGTTTTGATGTGGCTAACTTGCAGGCAGTGATGAACGTGTTCTACTGAATAGTGACCAGCAGAAAAAATTAGGAATACCGATGACAAGAATACGCTCTGTCATGGAAAAAGTGCCACCATCTTCCCCTGAGTTCATAATGAGATGCACGTCTCGCTCAGTAGAACCAAGCGCCGACTACCTGACAGCGACATCCCGGCGATACCAAGCCGTTTTGTGCGTGCACAAATTTCCCGAGTGACTAACATGTGTATACCATGCAAATAACGGAAACATACGTAGCAAGGCTAACACGCCTATCAGCATATAGACATGTCTGCTTTTTGGAAGCATTCTGATGAGCAGTATGGTTCTGGATGTGGTGTAACGAAAACACTGGCGATAGACAAACGATACTCATTGAGGTTCATCTCCATGAGCAGACCATCCTTACGTAATAGTTGCATGCCATGATGTTGTATGTGTTATCCGCTACTGGGGAGGCTGATGTAGCACTAACTTAGCAGATGGTGTAGGTTAGCCAGCGCCACCTGATCTTTGACTGATCATATGAAGCAGTTTTTAAAAAACTGATATGACTGTCTGAATTAGTTAACGTCCTGGTTACCTCCAATTTGTCATTATTTATGACGGACTCTAGCGTAAACTTCGGCTAAACTTAGAGCAACACCTCACAATCCGAATAGGCGAAGTACATCTGAAGGCGATGGAGGATTAGTGCCAATTTATCTTTATTGTTTTGTACCGTCTGTGTACTATTGTATGCTATAGTTGTTTTGTTATCATATCGCGGGTGTGGATGCCGTTCGTCGAGACGTTATCCCCATAACTGTAGGTAGAATCATAATGATTGACTTCGATACAGTTGATCTTGATAGCGCGTAATAGAAAACTTTTGAAGAGGAAAACAAGCATATCAAACGCTGTTTGGCTTGGTTGGTTATTTATTTTGGAAGCTTTTACAACAGATTTATCAATTTCATCGAAGCTAGTGTTTTTAAGTTGGGTCAGAGAGAGAGTTCGTTTAGGCCCCTTTTAACACATTGGACACCTGATATCCTGGTTGACTAAACCATCTTCTGGTAATAGGTTTTCATAAAGCCATACGTCCAAATCGACCACGCGGATACCTGGTTGTGCTGTTGTTCGTTGTTCTCTTTTTGGTGTTCCTATACCAGTTGTTGAGTACATCACATACACTTCGCTGTTTACCGCCAGTTGCTATTCCAGGTATTTCCAGACTCAATGGCTTGCTCCATCTCCATTGTGCGTTATGATGTCAATGTTTCTCAGAGTTGCTCTGTGAGTTTTGCTTTAGCAGTTTCGTGCGCTGGGTACTGCCTGATTACTCTGGCTAGTAGCGGCTATTGATAGTCGAACGAATTTTGACGCCACGCTAAACCGCTACCTAATTGTTGGTTCAGCACACCTCCGTATCTATGTGTGATAGATTAACTGTTTTCAGGTTTTCATGTGGCTGAAGACGCCTGTTGGTAACGACAGAAAATCTGCGTTGGTAATGTTGATATTGTACGGAAACTTGAAGAGTCGAGATTAACTTTCTTTAAATGTTGGTTGTTCATCATTATGCTGACGTTATTTTCATGGCTTATTTTCTTGTTTGCCTGCTTTCATCAATCATATGATCACCGGTCACTCGACTTGGTTTAGCCAGATGTGCCTTATTGCACTCCGTGTTCAATTTGCTCCGGTGTATATTCTGGACTCTTAATGCAAAAATTACCTGTCAAAGGACTGTCAATATCGCTACTGTTGTTGCCACACGTCATCGTCGTGCGCTACGGGGAGTTACTCGTAGTTTCCTGGTGTCTTTTAACCTCGGTGAAACCTTCTCGGCCTCTTTTTCAGGATGCCTGAACAAAACTTGTCCCCTTAGGCTGCCAGGTCGCCGAATGCGATTTACATAAAAGAGTCTACAGTAATTTTGTTGTACATTCGTGATAAGCTTCAGAATTAAATGAGAAGATAAAGTGTCGTATCGGGATGTCTAATTGTTTTTTTTTACATAATAGTTCCATGTAACTGTTTTCGTCTGTCACTAGGCTTATTTTTTACCCAGTCATTCTTGTTCTTTCTTGTTCGCAGTGATCAAGTGAAACTCTTCTGAGTGGCATCTTCGGCGGTCTCATCCTTTTTCCTGTCACCACCGACGTTTTTGAATTTGTTATTCTTCACTGGCTTTTACAAACACCGTTTGTGTGAGTTTTGTTTTCTCTAATCGTGTTTTGACATTTAAACGACTGACCCTGGTTGTAGCAAATACACGGTTTTTTTGATCAAAATCCACAGCTTATTTTTCGGTGCTTGTTTTTTTGTATGTTGACGTACACATAAACAGTCGTGGACCACATCAGATTGCTCGAAACAGCGTTCACCCCAACTGTAATGAAGAATACTATCGAAACTAAATTTTTGCGGTTACCATTATTAATTAACGAGGCAATTAAGCCATTAGAAGTGGGCACACTGCCATTTAGGGTTGCGTTTCCAACCCCCGATTTGAGTGGTCAGGAAGTTCAAGACCCTATTTCACAAAACAACATAGTCGCGGCTTGATTTAATTGTTTAATCACTACGGTCTTCTTATCAAACGATGTTTGTTTTCGACAGATGGGGGTATAGGAAACACGATTGAGCCGTCGTTGATTGTGCACATTTGTTGCATGATCACTCACTCGTGTATATTGATATTTCACAGTTATTCGCTATCGAGGGTTCGTACTGTTTATTTTGTAATCCCAGTCGATACCAAACTCACGCACATCGACACTTATAGTCCAGCACTGCAAGTCTGTATATCTCCTTACGTATACATCAATTTTTCAAACGATACGACTAGACTGATCACAGAAATGTTGTACATTTGTATACCGTTCACGTCTATTCGGTGTCGCTTATGCTGTAATTATTCCACCCAGACGCATACACATACCATAAACGATGGGATCATACAAAAAACAGGAATCTGTTGAATCTCGTACGGTCGTAAATCAAGCAACGTTGGAATAAATTGTGTACGGTATGTTTCTGGTTATTTTGTTGAGAACTGATGCAGTCGTCGTATCGCCCAGTTGTTTTTCCCTAATGACGACCATGAATTCTGCTTTTAAACGACGGATTTTACCGTACAGTGCAACTACAATTGGCAGAAACAGCGTGATATTAAGTGAAGAATCTGCTATTCGGATTACTGTTGTTCTGGTATTATTCACTTCGAGAATGTGCTAATGGGAGATTTCTACCATAGCGAACGAAGAGCAGTTAAGGGCTACAGTCTTAACTAACTCACAGACCATATGGTATGTGTCAGTGTTCGCGTGTGATCTTGAAGTTTCGGTTATGGTGTTATTCCCATTTTGTAGAGATGGAAAGTTGTTTCATAAATCGAAGGACTGTTGGAAACTGAGACACTCGATAGTATTCGTCCTTAGTAGTTTGAAACAACACTAGCTCTTTCGGAAGCAGCAGTGGCCTCGGAGCTCAAGTTATTGAGGTGTAACGAGACTGTTGGTCCAGATCTCTTCTCTATTCTTTTCAAGTATGATGTAGAGAGGTTGATATCAGAACCTACGAAACTCTTCGAGACGATTTGGGAAACTGAAGGGGTGCCTATCAACAGTAATTCCCGTTTTCAAAAAGGGAGCCTGAAGGCTGTGATAACCACAGTGGGATCGATCTAGTGTCTGTTGCATCCAAGTTACTCATTGGCCTCATTTTACGTCTGCTTACCAAGCCCAGGGGACGCCAGGTATGCGAAGAACAGGCAGAATTCCGATCCGGTCGAGGGTGCGTCGGTCACATTTTTGCCTTGCAACAGATGTTTATAACTGTAACAACCTGGTGAGATTTTATCGTAAACATGTTTGCTACACTTCGTGTTCTGTGACTCAATGGGAATTTTCGAACTAGATCTTGGAACATAGACACTGTTACACGCAACGGACGGTCGTTGTAACTTTAGGCCTTAAAGGTTGTTTTCGATTCAGTTGGTGGTATCGTTTTCTGGAACCATCTTCTTCGCAGGGAAGTATGAGTGAAATACGTGAATTTTTGTCACGGATGACATTCTGGTAGATGGAATCCAGTGTGCATAATGTTGAGCTTCTTGGTTGGGCTAGGTTGATCGACATGGAGTATGCAGATTACATGCCGAAGACGGGCAGATCATGCTGAACAAAGTGGGTGACCAGGTTAGTTTGTATGGAATACGCTTCGCACCTTCAAAGTGTAAAGTGCTGTTTCAAGACGAGTATTTCCACTCTTACTTTCTTCATTGCAGGTAATCCGCTTGAGACTGGACACTTTCACGTACTTGCGTAGCACTATCCCACCAGCTTGCAAGGTTGCTGATGAGAGGTCAGCGAGGATAGCAAAGGCATGGATTGCTTTTGCCAACCTGCGTCATCTGTGGTGCTGGGAAGGCGTTCGGTTGTCGCTGAAAGGAAGGGTGTATAATGTTTGTGTGTGTGTTCTGTTTCGCCCTATTATTCGGAAACCGGGTCTGTTAGCAATGAAGATGTCAACGGAGTTGTTGTGTTTGATGGTGATTACAACAAACTTGGTGATAAGACAGTCAAGATTTTCCAGAGACTGTCAGTTGCAGTTTGAAATCGGGACGATTTTAGCGTCCACAAATTTGCAGCTTTATAAGAATAGTGGCTATGACCTCACATTTGTAAAGGAAAACTGTTGAAACTCGGGATTTATTTTGTCTGTGTAAAATTTATTTTGGAAAACGTGGCGTCTATGTTTCCCCTCATAAATTTGACTACTTCATGCGTCGGATTTTTTCGAACGAGTACTGATCGGCGAATTCAAGGTCCGGTCCACCACCCGATATCTCAAAACACGCTTAGGCGTCAGTGTTGGTGAGACTATGCCTCTTCAAAGCGACAGCTGCCGGCTTGCTTGTATACGCAGTCGACTTTCAAAAGTATCCAGTTATGCGATACTTTCATGTCGAATTTCGAACCTGGCTTATTTATCAAAGCAATCTTCCTCATGGGCTTAATTGATTTGTTATTGTGACGTGAGTTTACCAATTGTCGGTTTACTTTACTGCACCCTTTGAAAGAATGTATCTTCTGCATGAAATTGACTAAGACCTTTCTCGCTTCCTGTCGCGTTGTCTTTTATTGTGCGTCTTTCTCGGCTCACTCATCCCGTTACGTTGTTTTGGATTTGCGTGCAGTCTTGCCGGACTTGTGTACAATAATATAGTGATATAAATGCACACAGTTTATTTTTTACGAGCAAATTAGGTTTGGTTGGTCATCTTTGTCTTTCAACGTACACGCTCATCAGGTATGCAGCCAATTTGATGAGTGTTTAGGATTACATTCCAGCTGTCTGCTGTTTCAACGAAATTGCCAGTCATTCACAAATGCACATCTAAATCACGATAGTCTTGTCACAATTCTCGGTTTGGTATGCACGTGCTTTGTACAAGCTAGTCGAAGTTCCATTCACTTTTGCAGGCTTATGCCTAAATGTCTAGAATGTCCCTTGTTTGGTATGTACTGGCTATTTGACGTGGTCTACTTTATGGGTTGGCATGCGAATTCAGACCAGAGATAGATGCTATGCTTGCAAATCATGAACTGGAAAGGGTAATTTTGTATGCGTCGTTAATAAACTCCACTAGCTTGTAACAAGATGGTCATTTTCATGCTTCTGCATCAGGGCACAAACGGTTTGGTGTACTCACTTTGGTGAATAGCCGTACACCACATAACATTGCGAACCTGTTTTGGTGTAAAATTATAAGATTAACTGGATATTCTCCAAACTGACGGTGTTTTATTTCTTGGACTCTTTGCAATGACGACAAACGCTGGCGGATCAGATATCTTTCTGCGTCGCTTCATCACGACAGGTGCTCTTGGAATGGGTGGACAAGCAGACGTATGTGAACCCGCCAAATAACGAACACTGCGGGTATGGTTGTAATGCTCTGTACTGAGAGGGAAGTTCTAGAGGAGGTTTCCCTAACTGGTATATATCTGATAAGTCTGAATTATTAAGGGTAGGAGGTTCCTGTTGGAGAATAGCCATGTATAGAGCGCCCTTCTGCAGCCACTTCTTTCGTAGGGATTACCACTTTCCTGCTGCGACCTCTGTTCACCGTTGTGTTGAAGAATCACTCTGTTTGCTCCTAAAGCGATTGCTTTTCCACGCGTAACTGCCCCATTTGGTTCCTCACTGTCACATTTTCACTAAGGTTCGCTACTACATGTCGCTATTATTTTCACGAAGTCTGCAGGATCGTTGCTTCAGTTAGAGCCGTATAGACCCGGGTGTTGCTTGTATTCACTTCAAAGGTAAGTACCAACGGTCTGAGTACGGTCGACACTTCAACAGACTTACTGTCGGTTTGTTTGTTGTTTGAACCAGGGTCAAGCTTGGTTTTTGCACATCTCGTTGTAACAAACCCTGACTAAGCCACGAGATATGGCCCAACGTGCATGCGGACCTGCCACCATCTTGCATCATCTGGCATCGACAGAGAAGAACCAAATGTGTCTGTGCATTTATGTATTCCTTAGTTATGTAATACTTGGGGTTTCGGAGTATAGCCACATTTGACGACGGATCGTGCAGTCTTTTCCGAATGAATAACAGTATTTCAGAGTTGTTGACGATCAGGTACTGTCAGCTGTGAATGGGAAAACAAGAGCAATGCACATGCAATCAATCGGAGGTTTTCGTTATTTTGATTTAGATGTCACTGGTAATTGATCACAACTGTCGCATTCATTAGGCACCTTTCGAAAAGAATCACTGTGCTGGAGTTCCGCTCATGTTACTAGTCGTCAGTGGTGCATATCCCAACCACGGTCGGGATTTCAACTTGGAGAGAAGTCCTAGTTGTGGGGTCATCGACTGGAGTTAACAGGGCAGTTACTGTATCTCCCCTCGAGACGATCGGCGAACCTGAGCAATTCTCACAAGTGAATATGACAGCATTTTCAGTCGTGCCTAATGTGGGATCATTGGCGCAATGGTCAACGTGATTACTTCATGAAAGTGTGACCGAAGTTCCCTTCCTGACTGTGGCATGGATAATCACTTCTGCCAAGCTGACAGAAGCGAACTTTCAGCGTGGTGCCTTCGTGTTCGAAATGTGCTAGCCGGACGGCCTGTATTAATGTGACAATTGTGATCAATTGTGAGTGATAGTTTGTTATAATCACTTACATTGGGGTGAAGAATCAGAGACTCCCAATCGTTCCAAGACTAGTTTGACACAGTGACTGAGTGCTTTGATGCGGTGTGAAGAACGTGAACGAGCTTCAGCGTTCCCACCGAATGGGAAATCTTGTGCTCACCTCGACACATGTAAGGTGACTTGAACACAACATATCTGTACAATCATGCAAACAGATCGGTAGCATTGAAACGATATTGACACTACTGCACAGTTTGCCTCGTTCCGGTCTGGTTTGACTGTGTACGCTTGAGGGGTGATCGTTATGCAACAGTTACTTAATAGTTTGATCTAAACAAAGCAATGTTAACATCGAAAATCGGGAGCTCAGGTTACCGACCTTCCTCTGTACGGAACATCTACAGGGCTCGTTTCTCACAGGGGCAGCATAATCTTTACTTCGGGCTTATGACTGTGAGAGAACACGTCTCAATATAGAACGGACCTTACGTTCCCGTGTGTCGAATTTCCTCCCCGCATGGAGTGCGTCACACCAAACTACATCACCGGTTGGCCTGATTCCTTTATTTGTTGGCACCGGGTTTACTGACTGTCATTCTAGTATATTTGTAGTCTCGTTTGCCTAATCCACTTTGTTACTGTTTGGCTCAGTGTTTACGATTTGTTAACAACTTGTAGGCGAACTGAGTGAATTCATTTGCCCAAAGTAATGCAATGCGAGGGAGTACATCAAAAGTGATGGAGAAATCTTCGAATGCTAGCAAATAAAAGTGACTGATGTACTAATGATGGCAGAGACGATGTGGCGGTCCGCTTTGCGAAACAAGCTGAACATATTCGTAAAGGCGATGAGAGCTCTATATGGACGACGATTTTCTGCGAGATGATTGAAAATGATGAGTGGGTTAGTTTTTCTCTCTGTGAGAAATTTTCAGTGCAGTTTACACTAACGCGGCCTCAGTGTTCAACAAACTGTACAAGCTTCGTGACCTTTGTTCTCGGCGAAATCCAGGCGTCTGGTGTGAAGTAAAATTGCGAGCTGGCGAATTGTCCACCTCTGGCATGACAGTATTTCGCAGTCAGGAAAATTGAAAAAAAGGATGCTGTAGCTATTTATTTGGAATCGCACAAAAAGACGTCTAGTATTCCCGACAGGGTACTACTGGATCTTCCGAAATCGGTGTGACAAGTAGTTAAAGTCACTGAAAACTCCACTTGTTTGATTAATGTGATTTACCGATCACCTTCTGCACACAGGTATGCCGACCCAGCCTTGCACAATGCTCTGAGTAGGATATCATATTTAGGTTATGCTCAACCGTTGGGGATTTTAATCACCCGAAGGTAGACTTCAAGAACAATTTAGTCAATGCTGCAACGGAGGCTGGACCATTTCAGCATGTCCAGGGCCATGCAAGGTGACTGGTGGGTCAAGTACCGTCTTGTGTTGATTACATTCTGTGATGATTCCAGGAATACAGAAATGAAGTAGTTGAATTAGCTCAACCCAGGAGCTAGCTTCGACGCAATAGTAATAACAACCGAACTAGGCGAAGTAAGTAATTTATCGCTCAAGCGCAATTGTACAATTTATTGTCAACAATGTAATAAAACAACAGTAATGAGAAATCACCACACATTCTTACCTACGAGGTTGACATGATAGGCAAACTAAATATCACAGCCCCACTTGGTCGTAGTGGTATTCACGTAATCGAATTCAGCTGTCTACGCGGAACTGGACATTCTATTCTCCAAAACACGGGTCTAAACACCCATCACAAGGGAAATTTCTCAGGGCTGAACACACAGCTTAACACGGTTGAATGGCCTTGCTCCTTCACTGCGTTTAGCCTAGGTGATTACCGGCAACTCATCGTTGGGGACGTCTCCAATGTCGTTAACAATTACGTTGTAGTAAAGTGTTCCCGTTCTTGTAAAAAGCCTAGACGCCTACGGAGTGGAGCCAAACGTTTGATTACTCTGAAGCGCTCAGCCTGGAACAGGTACCAACTAGAACAAACTGAACTTGCGTTTGTTGACTATGTCGTGTAGCGCGATCGTGACACTGCTACTATCAGACAGGATCGGTTTCGCTATCAACGCCGTCGTGCTCAAAAGGTGAAGGTCAGTCGTAAGCTTTTCTATAACGAAGTCGCAGCACACACAAATCAACCGGTTCACACTTGATATCCCCCATCGTCTTGAAAAGCTTCAACAAAGAATTAGCAGAACCATTTACAGCACTTTTCAATCGCTCCTTGTCAACCGCCCGTTTACTGAAAGGTGGGGGCAGAGGCGACCCAGCACACTATCGACCAGTAGCGTTGATTTTAGTGGTCTCGAAAGTAGTGGATATCTTATTAGATCACTCTCTCAGGGTTAAAATTGAAGACCTCCAGGTCATCACCAAGGTACAATTCGGCTTTCGTAGCATACGCGTACGTTACAAATCTGCTGATTGCTCGTGATGTTTGGACGAAGGCGTATACGTGGTTTATCTTGACTTTTCCAGAGCCTTCCATGGGAGTTGGTTATTCCATCTTGCTGTGAAGATTGAATAGATTTGGCCTTGATGAGCGTTTACTCACCTGGCTAGGGAGTTATCTGGTTGAACTTGATTTCAACGTTAAGCTGAACGGATAGCTGTTAGAGTGGTTTCCAGGCAACATTGACGTTACGCCAGGACCAATCTTTGAACTAGCATTAGCGCAGTGCTCAACAGGGTTGCCTCATGAAAGTGTGGCCGAAGTTCTAGTCCCAGTCGTGGCAAGGATGTGCACTACTGACTAGCTCTAATAAGAACGAAACTCGAGTCTAGTGCTTGTTTTCGAAAGGGGCCGATTGGGTAGTCTATGGGAGTGCGACAGCTGCGATCAATTGTGGGTGATGTTCAACTTGAAATAAACTAAATCCTTGACCACTCAGTAATTTGTTTCCTTATCAACATTATTATCTAGCGTGCTCTCTGCGGGACATCCTCATCTATCCACTGGAATGTTTTTAATTGTGGACTCGTAACCAGCCTTGTTTATAACAGCTGTACCAGATCCTTTGTCTGGCTGAAGGATTGGCACATCTTTCATCTCAGTTGGTTTACAGCTTCGCAATACTCAGATGTCGAACAGCACGGGTGAGGTTAGGAAATCGTACGAAATATCGACCAGCTTCGCACGGAACTATGTTTTGTTTTTCTGCAACGTTGATCATACAACTCAAATTGCACCTGTGGTTGTCATCGGTCGACTCTTTTAGGAAGAATTTCAAATCTCATTCTGAAGGATAGTATCTCCAATTATGCAAGCGTAAATTGGACTGATGTAAAGTCCTGCATGTGTTTCACGCCATGCATGTGGGCCAGGCACTGGTTATTCGAACGAGACAAATTTCCTTGAGGACTGCATTGAGTCTACGTCCTACTATTGTTCAGTATGGTTTCAAGGACGTTCTCAAATTTTGTGCGACATGTCAACGACAGAGTGTTAAGCGTAGATGTAAAACTTCGTTTTTTTTCTTCTAGATACTTGTTCATCCGACCTTGTGAAGCCTCTGTATACGAAGTTGCTAGTCTGACAAGGTTGATGTTTTCGGACAAATTTCCTTTCAACAGCAAATAATACCATAACGATGGTAAACGGTCTGATCTTACGCTTTCTTCATAATACCCAGTAGTTGAACCTTCTGTAGTTGGTTCACATTGCAAAATCGCAAGTCTGTTTAACACGCATGTTATGTGTGCAAGGAGTCCTCGCTTGAGAAATGTAAAGCCAAAATAACTTATAAGATCAGTAGACGCTGATTCTATTCACTAGTTTGCCACTAAGCGACACTTTTAGGTTTTCTGGGCAACTTTATTTCCAGCTGGAAAATTAATAGTTTGTGTTATATATCTCATATTTGCTTGTGTACAAAAATTTGTTTGAATTTGAATGAGCTAAGTGTGAGTAAGCTGACGGTGTAGTTGTAGGTAGCCTGTTGGGTCCCTTATTAGCAGATTACCCCCTTGGACCTCTTTTTTATTAGGAATTATACTCAATTAACCCAAACCTCGTTATTTTTCGTGTGAAATAGACATTTTTTTCGTTAGGTTCCAGGACAGAGGGCTTTTCACGAATCTATGGGAATATTTCCAGTACCCTAGCTTTGTACCAGCTGCCTACAAACCAGCGTTAGTGAAAAGCCTATTTCAGAGAACCAAAAACTTACTAGGAGCAGAGTGTAGTCCACCAAAAAAACCGGCTAATAAGAACTATCAGTAAAACTTCGTTCATGTGCACAGTGAGAAGAAAGCATCGAATTGAGCTATCTGTAATGTGGGGAAAAAAATACATTTCTGTAGCTGCAATTCCACGGTGACCAGTGATTCAACAGTGTTACGGAGAAAAGCTGTTCACATAATTGATTTTTTATCCGCTATCTTATTACAGGGCTTTTGTGGTTTAAAATGTGTTATTTCGTCTCTAAATCTTCCAACAAATGGACAAATGTACGAAAGCCCCCTTGATTTCCTCTAATGTGTAAATATCATATGATTAGTCAACGAAGCAACAATGTGAAACTGATTGATCCAGTGCGGTTAGGCTGTCAATGGAGTGAATCACAGACCATCAGAACACAAGACATCCAATAACAATATAACCATTTACACTAGCAGGAACTGGTCCACGACAGTATAATACCCCCGTGTTCACAATCGAAATTATCATTCAGCTGCCGTCGAGCACTATCTCTTCTTAGACCAGATACAAAAACTCTGGACAGATCAATAAATTTCCGTTCAAACTGGTCATGAGTTACGACAGAATTAACTAAATCAATGCCATAACGTGAAAGTTATAGCATTAGATCATACATCAATTACGCACAAACAGATTGAGTATAAAATCGAAAATTTAACTGCACATTTTCCATAGCTTGTTGTCAAGACATGGTGAGTTTTTGTGAGTTGTAACTGAAACTGAGCTGTTCGGTTTTTTTGGTATCTTAACGGCAGAACGATTCAAAACTCGCCTCATCTATATTCGAATTTACCGCCAATGATATCGATGGAAATCCTGTACCTCTGAACAAGTACAGGGGTTGTGTTTGTCTCATTGTGAATGTGGCTTCTTTGTGTGGTTTGAGTGAAAAGAACTTCACTCAGCTTGAAGAGCTGTACAAAATCTTCTCAGAGAAAGGCCTTCGTATACTCGCCTTTCCTTCCAATCAGTTTGCCAAACAGGTTTGATAGACTTTATCATCCAAGTGATTTTTTGACGATGATGATTACTCACAGGAGCCAGGAACGGCCCAAGAGATCAAGAAAAGAATCATGGAAAAGTTTTCTATCAGCTTCGATCTGTTCGATAAGATTAACGTGAACGGGGAGGATGCACATCCACTGTATAAGTTCCTGCAGAACGCAGTTCCCGGAACTCTAATCAAGTAAGCTTTCATAATTCGGTCGTTTGTTTGTTGTTATAGTTACCAGAACCAGGCTGATAACTTGTATATGCCTTAATTGCTAAATTAATGAGTGTTCGATTGGTGGACACAGAACAATGCGCCAACCCTATCTATTGTATGATAGTGAAGTTACCCGTAGAGGCTTACAAAAAGCGGCTCATCATTCAGGGTATACAAAGTTTATTAACCGCATATATGGTCATTATATACATCGTATTACGAAACTGGATGCTTGGTAACTTCTGGTACAAATTTACTCTAAGGTTATTTCTGTTTGTCATTTTGCATTTCCTTCACTACAGTCGATAAGGAATGAAATTGTAGATTTCATCTTCGTGCTTCTCCCTTTTATATGATTACCATCGTAATTTCAACGTTTGTTTTTCTATCGAAGCCTCTTGACTTTATGAATTAGTTGTTAAATCTTTATAATGCTCCGTTTAAATTCATGTTGAGCTCCTGTTTAGCACTGTAATATTTTGTCTTCAGAACTGTTCAACAGAATGATTTTTGGCAAACTGATTCGTTTGACTTCTGACACTGTCAAATTTTTTAAATTCCTCCCGTGCGTTTGTGTGAGTTCTTTTCATTTACTTTCATTTCGATCAAGGTGTTTAAACTATATTGGGGTCGGACGATGAAACAAATTGGTTGAACATCCATAAATGTTAAATAATTTATGGTCAGTCCTCATTTGTATTGATTATTAGCGATTCTGCGTAGAATAATCCGATTGTGTAAGAAATGACTCGATTATGCTTGTTTCACTGGCCAAGGTCGTGTTTGTCAATTATTGGTGAGCAGCCGTCTGATGAACAGGCGGGTACGCTCTACGTCTGTAAGCTCGGTATTGTTACTCTGTTGGTAAACCTAGTTTCATTAAACGCAAGTTGATTGGTGATTTTTTGCGCTTGACAGTCGATGCTTGCGTACGATTGCTGGTATTCTGTTTAATCACGATCTCAATAAAGGTGTTGTTAAACAGCAATCGGAACCTCTCCATACATAACTGTATTTTTGGTCTTCCAATTCGTTCATTCGCATACAATCTACTATGGTGCTTCACTGCCCGAATGGTAAAGCTGTACGCGTAGAACTCCGTGATCAGCTGGTAGAACCAACGTCTGGGCCCCAATTAGTTGGCGCTGATGCATAAAGCAACTGAAATTAATGGTTGCCGCCTTTAACTGATGGCGTCTCTGTTGTTGTAAGCAAAAAGATCCAAAACATCAATGGTTAACAGCACTACCGGCTGTGAGTCAGGAATTTAATCAGTGACGCCTGCTGGAGAATCTGTTACTTCTTGCGCATACTTGTTCTGTGTAATTTGGCATTACTCCTGTCTCAAAGGATCTTCGCTTTCCTGTGTTCTTTTCTGTTCTGTTGTGTAGTGCAATCAAGTGGAACTATACGAAATTCCTTACAGACCGTAATGGAATACCTCTGAAGAGATATGCACCGACAACGTCACCTATGGTGAGTTCAGGAATAAGCAGTAGTCTATTCATAATCCAGTAGGTGTTGACAATCTCAATGCATTGTTTTCCCTAGCTTCAAGATAACGTTACCAAATTCGTACTCGTTACTTACGATCTGATAACGCTTAATTAAGTTTATGAATAGAGACTGAAGCTATACTTTGCGAACTACATACATTTCATTCTAACACAACAGCCGTAGACCTAAATCATACAGAATGCTTGCTGTTTAAGCATGACATCAGAAGCAACAGATTTGACAGGTTTGATGCAAACCAATAAAATTAGTGTGATCAACTGCATTTGTTCATTTTTATCTAATCTTCAGTCACTAAATGAAACTGCTTATTTCGGTTGATCGGTTGGATTGTTTCAAACTAATCAAAACGTTATCAATCGACGTGAACATGAATGACACAGTTAATTTTTATGTCGGAATAATATGACAGTTTGGATCATATTCATGCCAGATTGTGCTTAAATGTCTGAGTGTGATTATTCACTCGTGCTTATTGTGATACTGATGCAATGCGACATTTTTTGGATGATCAAGAAACCGTGAGCATTGATGATCAAATCTAAAAGTTGAAATATCATAAACACAGTAATCACAAACAAGAGCAAATTCAATGTGTATACTTCGCACTTTATTAGTGAATAAAGAAAACAAGAATACTCTCAGGGATACTAATACTATTAGTTTCGACAGTACGTCGGTCTCATAATAGCAATATGACTTATTACACATTTCGGAGTGTCTATTTCAACGGTTTTCAATCTTCGTTCGTCTTGAAACTAAATCCAATAAACACTGGAACAAAATCCATCTTGATAAGTGCTCCACATTATGCTTACTAAAACACTAACTGAAGATTTTCGAGTTTTGCTTGATATCGGGTATACGCATACCATTTGATCTATATGAACGCTATTCAAATTTAAGCTGTATTTACTTCTAGCAGATCTTACGTGATAATGTGATTTACATACACGTGATATGTTTGTTTGTTCAACTTCTGAAGATGAAACTGAATTATTAAACAAACGTAGCTAATTGTTGATCACATAGTATGAAACTCACAAGTTGCATTAATAATCCGTCACACGTTGTTTTAGTAGACAGTTAGTTACTCTGCAATGCTTGCGAGTTATTGCATACTTAATTCGTTTTACTTTTGAAAAATCTATTGATTTGACGTACAGTAATCATTCGCACAATTACTTTATAGTTAATGTCACAATTTTGGTTTCTCCTTTCAGCATTCCTAGGTCGTTTTTATCCATAATTAAACCCATTAGTTAGAGCTGACTAGCCTGAAGTTCGATTGAGCAAACTTCAGAAAGTTGTCGAACGAGCTACACTCAAAAGGACGACGTACTCTGACTCTCTATAGGTCAATTAATTGCCCCATCATAGATCAGACTGTTTCTAGTCGAATGTTTCAAACAAGATCAAATCGACTACAGTGAATTGTCGGTTTAAACGTGAGTTTCAAATATCAAGTAGGGCGCGAAGTAGTTGGGGGCTTGGTTTATATAACCTGAACACCGTTCACAGCTAATTAGTGCTTTCGTACTTTTATAGACGTTTCTAATTGCCACGTTTAAACTGGAAACACCGAACTCGAGGTTCGCTGTTGTGGAATTTTTTCAGTGAAGTTTATTTCTTCCACAACCCGTATTTGAGCTCTGGTATTGAGGCGACCATGTTGACCACTGGACCCATGAGGCTCAATTAAGCTTCACCCATTTATCCTGTAACAGCTCCCAGTCACATTCATCTGTGAGTAATGGTGTTATTGCTATTTTGCATCTACAAGATAATTAATAACCACTAGACAAATTTCAAAAACTATCCACAAGCGAATGTGGCTCTGTTTCAATACGATAATTCCACTGTACCTTGTGTGTGGTCAGTAGTACAATGGTCAACAAGGTTGCTTTAGAAAAGTGTGAGCTGGCTTCCAAACTTCATTGCGATAGAAATATGCATGACTGACGGGCTCTGACGAGGTAGAATCCCAAGTTGAATATGCTTCAAACCTTACCTAGTCACAAGTACGGCAATTTAACGTGGGTGTAGTCAAAGCTATTCACATCTCCCCAGTAATGCTGTGAAGTTTGTTCATCATGTCCGTTGAGTGAAAATCGAATTAAAGGGTATCGTTGGATTCATGGTTTTGGAAGTGTTCCATCCTCTTTGGCTTGTGCCACATTCGGCGGTAATTATCAACCAGTTATCAACCCTGTAAATCTACTCTTCTCTGAGTTAGAATTTGCTCACCATACGTAACTCAGATGTGGCACACGTTTTGAACATTTTCATTACTGGTTGAGGTAAATGGAAATTCAGCAAGTATTAAATCTGCTGAAGGCTTGGAATTTCCTTTATATTGCGATTATCCAGATAACGCAGACTAGTAGATTGATTGAATTATCACGGTAATTAATAATTAAAATTAACTGGACCGTTCGCAGAAAATTCAAAGATTGGTTAGTATTTGTTTTGATTTTTCAGGACATGGAGCCCGAAATTCGAGCCTTACTAGAGAAACATTAACAGCTAACATGTTTGCCTGGTGCGATCGAACCGCAGAAAATGGAGGACACAAGCTACAATGAAAGAATAATCCTAAAACCGCCTCCACAATGGAATTTTCCTGAACGTTCCCTATCTGTATGCGTATATTGGATAGAATTGCTTTTTGTCCTTGGTTACTAAGGTTCTATGCATCCTGGCTTCTATTTTCTTAAATAAAAATACGTTTAATGACTTGTTTACTGTATATTTGATTATTGAAAATTCTTAAAAAGTGACTGATGTTTGGAAGACGTGTTTTACCTTTGACTTGATTGTTGTTTACAAAAATATGACATAAGCTAATACCGTGAAATATATCGCGCTTAAGTATAATAATAGGTGGGAATAAGTACCAGACAAGGTTTATTAATTTTTGTAGTTGAACGGGCGAGAAGTAAGGAGTAGTAGACGAACTGAACTAAGAAGCTTAGGATGAGCTCGAACCTAATAATTACTGGATTCTGAAACAATATTTCCTCGAATGAAATTGAAAAATGTTGGCACCAAAGCGTAACATATTTTGTACAAGGACATTTCGTTCATTTCTCATCAGTCACTACAACGAAACTGATACAGCTTTTTACGGTGGATAGAGATAACAAAAAGAGACAAACGTAGTACCTTTTTTAATAAGAAACGTTAGACTTCGGGACACAATGACATCGGTGTTGGGATTAATTTGGTAGTCTGAAGAAATTACGAGTCAAATGTCCTTGTACAAAACACTTTACTTTCTACTATTCGCTGCCTCCAAATTCATTATTGGGTTGTCTCGTGACATACATATCTAATCATGAAAAACGAACTTTGGTATACTTATTATGCTTCGATGACTTATTGGGCTAAGGTGGACAGTGTGACGATCGTACCAACAGAATAATCCGTGTCAGGTAGACTAGTAGTTAGAAATCTAACAGACTACAGCCTCGTGGTCCTTCAAGGCGGGGGAGGAAATAAGATTGACATACTTTCTGGGCTGGGCACCACTTGTTGCTACTACGCACATTGTGTCTTGCGCTACCGGTTTCCGAGTCAATGACTTTAACTGGTAATTCTAATCGCACTCCTCTCTTAGCCTAATTGCCCTGACATCTTGATCCACCTTTAACCCGGAATTCTCACAGCAGCACCAACTTTCTACATTTTTGGCCGTCTGCTGGTACAAATCGGATCATCCAGTCAGATGAATTTAGCAGTCTGGTTTGATAAAAATGTGCTATTGATGACTGTTGTTAACTTACTTAACCAAGCGACTAGCACTTAACCTCTTTATCTTTGATTATTCTTCCATAGTTACCATGATAACCAGAACTAACTATAACATGATTGCACAAGTAACTTCCATGTTCTATGACCCACTTTCCGGTTTATATTGTTTATCACTTGTGGTTTTGATGCGAGTTGTTGTAAATGCTTTCAGTTTACTTACGCTAAAACCGATTAGGTAACATACTTCGCACTTTCGAACCCTGGACAGATTGAAACTGGTTCCCTGTTGCATTCCAGAAACTAAATTCCTAGATAGGGTTTTTTTTCGAAAAATGGGAGTACACAGTTCACTAGTTGTACACTCGAGATGGCTCTATAACAACCATTGTGGGTCATGCTACAACTTGTGCTGCCTTCAGATAAGTCGCTAAGCACGAATTAGTAGCTCGAGCATATGTTAGCAGGAGGCTTCGTGCCGTTCACTTGGCTAATTTTGTTGAAACCAACAATAGATACTCTGACATTTTTCAACTGATTTCGGCAGATTCGTCACAACGGATGCGTCTCACTCCGATCCAGGTCCCTTCTTTTAGTGGATGCAATTGTGAAGTAGTTGCTTCGACTCTGTCGATCGAGTTCGCAGTGTAGAATATTCCTGCGCTCGAATAATCGTGAGCGACTGCTGCAACTGAGAACAGTCTTCCGTAATGTGGCCAATCAATGGTACTTGGCGTAATATTGGGATGAATCAGTAACTGTTGCCAAAATTATGAAAGAATTAGCCTAACCCCAACTGTGCCTAAGGATTTTGGCCTCCGTTTAGCTTGGCCTGGAGGCATATTATAGAGAATAGTAGATAGAGACAACTCTTTGACGACGGCATATACCAGAGATTTTTGCTGTTTTTTGTATTCTGGAACAGCATTACGTGTATAATTCCAGTTCTCTCAATAACAAGGATGCAGGTTATTCGATTGATTAATCTGTACGTTTGCAGTTGCCTGGATAAAATATGTACTGAATGAAAATGTAAACATACGATGGGCGCCCTAGTCCCATACTTCTGTTCAGGTTCAAGTGTACGATCAGCTTTCTGCTGCTTTTGGTAGTAAGAGGGTTCTACATAAAGACTGTTCGTTTTCCGCACTCTCTAATTTTGCAGCCAGTTCAGACCTCATGCCTGATGCATATGTTATTGCCGTGGAATATACAGACGACAGTTTTGTTTTCGGTCTACGCCTTGCCAAAAGTTCCACTTAGTTTAAAAGATACCCAATTAGGATCATTTGGGACTATGACTAGATTGGAACTAGCGACAGAAACAGCATGCCTGGGCGCAGCAAATCCTCTACTCGCTGAGCTACGAAGCCACTCCAGAAAATCAGACAGTTTGCATGTTGTTCGACCTCATTGTGCTAGTCCCGTCGGGTTGTCCCCATTTTCGTCCACCTTTGACGACACAACGACATTCCTCTGAGTGTTAGATGTCAGGCTTACGAGAGGACTGCCACCCTGTGGTTAGGAAACTTGACCGTCTAAGGCAGAGGATGTAGGTTGTTTTCATCCAGTTGATCGCTAACATCTGCAATCTATCGCGTACATCGGTTTTCATTAGCAGGAAAACAATGTTAAATTTAGGAGGTGGATATTTAGTAGGATGAGCCAAATCGGTTCAGTAAATTAGTCCCCAAGTATACATAAAATTTTGGATTAAATTTTTTACTAATTTTCTCAGCTGCTCGTTTGAAATCTCGGTCATTTTTCACCTGTACCACAGCAAACTGGTATAAAGCGTGAAGTGAATAGATGCTGACTTGGTATCAGGAACTAAAACTGACCACTTGTTTGTTATCTATTGTAGGTCACATTCGCTTTTAGAGATGGGACACGTGGGATTCCCGAATTCTGCAGAGGGAGAGAGTGGAAGAAGTGACAGGTGATCAAGTCGAGCGGATTAAGTGTTGCCGTCTATGTCGTCTGTGAGCCAAGCACGAATAATGAAACAAAACAGCTGGGATTGTAAGGAAGTTGATCACAAATACTCCCTTACTTTTGCTTCCGGCTTGGGTTCAATACCTTAGTGGTGCATATTTTATCTCTACGTTTTAAGGCGGCTTATTGAATTGGATTGCTTCCTTCTACTTTTTACGTTAAGACTACAGTTTGATCTTCCCATGGTTGTTGAGCCGTTAAACTGCTGCTGCTGATTCCGGTAAGGCCCAGTTAAATGATCGTCAGAACTTGGAAATACTTGTGACCGTGTTTATAGCTGGTGAGAATAAGCAAAATACCTTAGTGGAATTCTCAAAGATTCTACTCAATAAATTTATCTTGATAAATCTGACACAGAGGCTAAAATAACGATTGCATAATTTGATTACCTTTCTCACACAGCTTTAGCTGTGTTTACGGTGCATCAAGCGTCGCCTACAGTTTAAGGTATCCAGCCGTTCGGGAGAAGAAGCAGTTACTGAAATCGTTAATGAACGTTCAAGAACCAATCTTAGCAGGTCGATTTCAAAGCAGAGGTTACATACTAGGTTATCCTTCTGGTTGGATTAATTCCTTGTGATCAACCGACCGAAGTTAATGCGTTGACCGCTTTTCATCTAAGCTGTGCACAGACAAACTTTGTATATTTTCAACGGATAGCCAGTGACTGTCGTAAACGATTATTTATACTCTCTATTACATGTGATCGTGCGTACTCGTTACGTTATTTCAACCCTTATGTATATGAAAAATAGTGTAACGACCAAGCTCGTTTTCATTGATGCGTCATTGCGTAAGGACCATGCTTCACCAATCATACAGTTGTTGCCGAATCGTATGAACATCACATTGGCAATTGTTTACACCCCGTGTTGTTGTTTGTTTCCCTTGCTTCCTTACAAAACACAGTCCGCGATTGACTGACTTTTGGGGAGAATGCGAACCTCAGTTCTCCATGGTAACGCCGTCGATAACACATGTTGGAGACTCAGTTTTCTCGAGTGCTTCTGTCTGAGTGTATACATTCTGAATGCATTCATTTCAGATGTAATCTTAAGCATGCTACATGGAAGAAATCACTTAGCGCTAAAATATCGAGAGTACTCACGAGGAGACCTTTTGTGTACTTGACCTCGAAAATGTAGGCAAACTGGTTAACTTCTAGTCTGGTTACCATGTTTTGCTCGGTATTTTCGTATGAGGACCCAACACCATCACTGTCGTTTGAAAAACAATTCGGAGAGTGTTACGACCAATGAAAACGTTTTAGAACCAATCAGCTTTCGCCTACCGTATTCATTTCCAGTATTGTTTTCTTTTATGACATGTGATTATTACAAGACGATTATCAGTTTTATGATCAGCTTGATTAACAGCTTTACACTACAAAGAGTAACTCAATTGTCAAGTGTTTATTTGTAATTAAACATCCCGTAAACCATAAAATACTTGGTCACTTTTGTTCTATTCTGTTTATCTTTGTGTACATCATCTTTATATTTGTTCACGATTGAGTGGGTATTTCGATTGATTCAGTTCAAGGGTATGTTTCTTGTTTAACTGTTACAGTTTCACGTAAATCTGTTTTCATTAAACAGCGTATATTGGATCTAGAAAACAATGAGCATATTGAAACAGGTCGACGGAGCACAAAAATACTAAAATAAGTTGGATAAAAACTTTCGAATTTTGTTAAATATAGTCATTTGAGTGACTCAGTGATGTTGAACATGTAACGGGAAACTGAATACATACAATTTCATATAGGTCAGCAGCGGATGCAGAAACTTGTCAGGATGCGAATGAAATATCAACCTGCTCTGATGCACCTCAATTTACCACTCTCGGTCGCACGCATGACCGATGACATCAAGCGGTAACCGTCCGAGGTGAATCGGCTTGCAGTTGTCGCCATCATTGGTAGGAAATAAGGTTGCATTGTGCTAAGGTTGTGCGGAGTTTGACGAGGATTTTCGAGGTCTAGTTTGCCAATAGAGCGGCGATGTCTTGTTCGAAATCCTCATGAAATTTGGCATAAAAAACGATAGGCAGTACATATTTAATGTTGTATAGATTGTGTATGAACGTAATGTATAATTATGTACTGTGGACAGTTTATTTGTTTTGTTTTTTAAAGTAATATTCGTCTGGATAAGTTATGGTCATTGCTTTCTTTGTCTTCCGCCCAGGCTCATGCTGTCTGGTTTTTTTCGATCTTGCATGATTGTTGTAAAGGCAGTTACTAGAAAAGGTCGGTCCGTCAAACATTACAATTAAAGTGGATAACTTGAGTTTATCCATGAAGAAAATATAGTACAGTCTACTTCTTGAGACATCTTCATCAGTCGGTTGCTAATGTATAAGCCATTAAATTACCAGTCAAACGATTCCGCAAAAGTTTCAACTGATGAGCTACACCATAACGTGTGATTACATTAGTTAGCTGGTAAAAAATGTGGGTTTTTGATAGTGATAGTCGTAGATGTGTCAACTGTATACTCTTAGTAGCTCTTCGATACTGTTTAATAATGTCCCGTAGGCTTACAGACATACAAGTTCATTTTATTAATCCATGTGTATAGTGTGGTGTACCATCGTATAGTGAACTATAAATTTGGATGAGCGATCACAGAAGTGGTTAACATAAACTGAACAACACTGATGTTTGGTCATAACTTCCACGTAGATATTTCGTTTTGCTCGTTTGGAAGAGCGGTAGTGGATCTGAAATTTGCTCACTTAGGAATACAGATGTGCTTTTCATTATGGTAAGTTGGTTTCGCCTAAAGTTTGTTCATTTGTACAGTGATGCACATGTCTGCTTCAGAAGAACTTGTGTCGGGGTTCAAATCCTGGTCGTGACAAGGGTATAGCCTACTGATGAGATCTAACATGAGTGAAACTCGTATCTAGTGCTTCTTTTCGATATGTCCATTGCTAGTATCGTTGTTTGTTTGCCTACGAATTGTCAGTGCTTTGTTAAATTCACCTGAGTAGTTATCACTTAAAGGCATATAAATGAATATATGGTCTTTGTTTGTTTGACGACTGAGTCTAGCGGTTACCGATAATATATCAACTATTTGTTCTCGAACGAATTTGTTTAGAATGTGACGAACTTAAGTTGACAATGTTACTACACTGGATTTAAGAACAACAACAGATACCAGAACAAACTTTCAAGAAGTCTGTAGACACTTCAACACTAACAAATAGTTCACCCTTCGATAGAACGTCAACTGGGGCCGATTCATAAATTAGAATCGTCAGAAATGTATACGAAAACGACATATTATGGTGAAGTGTTCAGTATTCTGTGAGTATAAAACATTATTCTCAAACCTATTCTCACACCTAAAATATTTCAACTCTTTTGTGCACGTTATGCTAGAATGTTTTCATTTTAATGTTCAAATTGATAATTCTTGATAAGTTCTGCAGATATATAGCAGAACAAAATTTTAACATGTTACTAAAACTTGACATAAAACCAAACCCCAAATCTCTGAAACGTAAACTAAACCATCCGAGAAGAAGTTATGAGGTATTCACTCGCTGACTGAACAGTGAGTTGGATCATTCAATTTCCATAGACCTATTGGATAGTCACAACGCCTTGCAATTCGTTTCTGCGGGCTTAGCCTAGCCGTGATTTTCCTTCCTGAGTCATTCATGTGATGAAAAGTTAGTCACTTAAACGGATAATTCGGTGTTCAGCATTTATGATTCGATAAATTATAGGTGAACTTGTTCCGGGAAGTTATCTAGATATGTGTACAAACGTCATTCAGACGGTGAGCCTCTCAAGAACTTAAGACAACGGGAAATGCTTCGAAACATATGGCGTTATTTACAAACTCCTGAAATTAGGCACTCAATACGATTACTGGTGGAAAGGTTCTTGGTGCTAACAGTATTAATATACTGACCTCCAGACGTAAGTCCACTTCGATAACGTTTCTACGTTAGAGTCAAACGTCTTTGAGATTCGCAAATTGTTTTGCCCCAATTTCAAAATCGAAATGTTGGCTTACAACCAATTTATTTTAACCACAAGTGATGGTCAAGTGTTGGAGCATTTATACTGAGAACTAAGTTATCCGCTTGCCTGACACCTCTCATTACTCAAATGGTCCAAATCGTGACACTACACTTCGGCGTTAATCTGATAACACGAATGGTGAATCAAGTTTTTAGTGCAGACTAAAACGGCAATGTCAGTTTGATTACTCGCAATAAATGTCCCGTTCCAGTGTTCCACGGACGACTTTCCACCTAGAATTTATGCAACTGGATTAATTTTGAATCCCGGCTTATGAAGTTGCATAAAAACTACTATTTTCTAGCATAAATATGAAGTCTAAACAATGCACAGTAGAACATTTCCGGTTGACTTACAAATGGTACGGTCAAATGAGAATAGAAGCGAACCGGATGGCCGTCTCGATCGATCAGGAACTTAACCCAGTTCCATTGAACGGGTCTGCAACAAAGATTACAAAACGTGTTCTAACATACTCGGTTTTCAGTTGCAAAAATTCGAAAAGTGGGTGTGTATCATCACCATAGATGTCTACTTTACTGAACAAATCAAATCCGATTTTGTATTTTTCGTGGACTATCCTCTTGACTTCTTTCTCTGGCCAAGGCTCCTGAAGACCAAAAACAATATTTCACATGCACACACAACACAAATGCTTACACGGAAGCCGAATTGATTAGTAGGGAATGCAAGAATTCGTAATCCTCGACAGAAAAGACGCGCGTGCAGCATCTGAAGTTGACGATAATTCACGTCTCCTACTCCTCACTTTGTGGCAACCACGACGATAAGGGTCACAAAACCACTAAAATAATTTGTCTCAAGTGAATTCCACAGCAGACTAGCTGACAAACCGATATCTGCCAAGCGAAATTGTATCTCCGTCAATTGTGTTGGCCGTGAAGCGAAAAATGGAGTCGATGTTAGCCAATGAATACTGACAATTCGGGATGAGAATTCAACAAAATTATCTTTACCATGATAGCTAAATTGTAAGTGGTTAATACAAGGTTTTGTGTTTGTGGAGTTTTCACTTTCAGAAAGACTTCCCAAAAATGTAACTTCTCCGATTACATCATCTGAAAAATAACGTAGGTACATAGATTACTGCTCGGAATAGAATATTGTATGGGTCATTAAGCGTCCTATATTTGAAACACTGAGAGCCTGTTAACCAATTCAACAGAACAGAAAGATAACATGTACCACTATATGTCAACATTTTGTTTACGCTCATCGGTTGCAGACGTAAAACACGCAAGTTATGTATATATATGTATCTATATATAATTTTTGTTAATCTGTTCTGTCTATATGAACATCACTACAACTGCAAGTAAACCAGGATACAACCATATAACCAGACGAGTTTGACGAACGTGTTCGTGTGAAAGCAGACTTCAGTTTGTGCTTGACGTCGTTGACTAGAAGATTGCCCTTGGATGCCTGGAATAAGAATATGCCCTTCTTTCCAGCAGTAACTATGGGTTCAGTGCTCTTATTTCTCACGGATAAGCGCAGAGGACACTAATATATTGCGATACACTTTTTCTTTCCGCTATGATTATGCTTCGTACGTTGTTTAAATAGCGGAATTATTAGAAGTGGCTTTCGAGTGTTGTGTTTTGGTAGTTTTATTGTTTTCTATAATGATTGATAATACAGTTTTATGAAGTTTTTAACGGTTTGATTGCTGCGACCTTTGAATTTGTGTGGTTGTTTGACTGAAGGACAGTACAATACCCTGGGAACAATTGATTGTCTCATATGGATGAAATTTGCAAATGATATTTAACGGTACCATATGTATGCAGATTAACGGTGTGACAAAGCTGCCAGCTCAGTTGTGTTAACTAGGCTGAACATCCAACCAGAACGAAGCCTTTGAAGCATGTGACGAACCAAAAATAATTGAAATTTCTCGGAAGTTGATCGCTCTTTAATCTAATTTGTTCGGGTATGAGACAGTCCATCCGGCTCGTTTGTCTTTTAAAAATTCGCAGCGCGATCATGAAAAATACAGTGCAGCGAGCAAGACTGCTTTAAGTGACTTATCATCAGACTAAAAACATTACATTCGCCTAAATGGGTACAAAACTCAGTATTGCCGAAGAACAGCACTGTTGTTGAAACATGCAAACAAACAGTGTCCACAGTCGCTAGGTCCATCCTTACCACTGGTCACGTCATCGATCCGGCTTGTGCATTCAGTATCTTATTACGTCATTCCAGTACAAGTTTCTTGTGGTTTGTTGAGGCTGTCGCAATCAATCGACTGAAGTCGGCCCTGTGTGTTCAGAAACAATTGTTAGTGAGCTTGATCCTGCCCTGGACTTACTGACCTTTCCTAACCCATCAATCGACTGTCCATCCCATCCACCCCTGATCGTTTGATATAAAAAAATCGTTTCATGTTATTGTAAATTTGTTACTGATAAGTCAATACGAAATGCTTGCATCTATTAGTTTTCGTGTTCTAACGGTGTTGTTCAAACTTCTGAAGGGAACGAACTGTTTTACGCTTATATACCACAATTTTACACGAGGAGTATTGATAGAGTGAACAAAAAATGAACGGTTAATAAGGTCATTCAAACCAAACCACCCGTGTACGCGCAGAAATGTTTCATTCATATTTTAGGACAACTTTGGCCAACCACGTACCTCGTAAACCTGTCAATACTCATTGTTTAAGTGGGTACTTTATCGCAAGTTGACATTGATTTGACTGATCCAATTAACCAACTGTCCTTCGTTTATCCCCTTAACGACTTTGCCGTGAAGGTGTGTTATACAAATGTCAAGTTGAATCTCACCCCAGTTGCTCGCATCTGTCGGATTCCCATAGATTTTCCAGTCCTAATCGCGGGGTTGTCGGTTGGAGTTTATAGACAGTAACTGTGTCTCCTATCGAGACGATTGGACAAACTGATCATTACTCACAAGCGAAAGTGGTTGAGTGTTCACATATGATAATGCAGTCGTGCCTAACGTGAGGTCGATGGCACATTGATAAACACGGTTGCCTCTTGAACAGCGTGTCGTGGTTCTAGTCCCGACAGTGGCGAGGATATGCACTACTGACTAGCTCTAATGAGTCTAGTGCATCTTTTCGACAGGGGCGGACTGGAAATTCTATAGGAATGCGACAGCTGCGATCAGTTGTGGGAGATGTTCAACTTGAAATTAACCACATCTCCGACTACTCAGTTATACAATTGTAATGTAATAAATGAAAATCTTTATTTTTTGAAAATGATAATAGAAAGGTAGAAGTAGTGTAAACATGAAATGAAGTCCGTAAATGTTATCTTTAACGTTAGATCCACGTTCCATAAGCATGTTCACCTAGTAAATATATAAATATCAATGACGGCTATCTATTTTAGTGCATTAAGCTTAAGCGTCAAAAATGAACGAAAACTAAGCAATAATAGTTTGAATCCGTTTGAAATGTTTACAACCTATCACAACTTGCGTTGTGATAACTTTGATATACTGACATTACGGATAGTATGCCTAACCATTCACAAGTCATTCATTAGGGTATGGTGCCTCACCTGCTCTCAAATCAGCAGTTATTGTCAATCTTAGTGCGGTTTAAACAGCAGACACAGTAATGAACGGACTAAAAATGCCGACGCTAGCAAGCCAATCGTAATGAAGCATTGACAATTTAAACAACTTAACGACAATGAATATCAGTGGTTGGTTAATTGCCAGACACTGTGAATGTGGAAGGAACCAATCGGGCAGTGTGAAAATGTAAATGGTTGCATTATGATTGCTGTATTCAGCAGATTAGCTATACTTCAATATCTGAAGTCTTGATATGAGAATTTATCTCCATCGAACTCACACAATACACTGACCACTGAAGTTCTGTTTCTAACCATGCTACAAGTTGATGAGAGTGGGGTCACCGTGTACGAGTGTTAGATATTCGTTAAAATTTCACCCAACATCGCTGGTTGCAGATCGTTAGCAGTACGCTAGTTTAATTGTCAGCTTTGGCCAGTGTACAGACGCGCCAGTGAATCAGGTCGTTGCTTACTTGGTGTTACCAACACACATGCAACGGAACAAAGACATTGGTAACTGAAAGTAGACATCCTTCGAATGTCATCCTCGCTAATAATCATAGTTTTGTAGATATATTTACTCGATTTGTTTGTGCTTCCCATTATATCGTTGTTTTGACATGCAAAATGTACACAGTTGTTTGCATCATATCAGTGGGAGTTACAAATTTCGGTCTGACCATCCCAAGCAAATATAAAAAGCAAAGAATATTTTTCGGACATTAAATGGATTATGTGGGAACAGCGTAGTTATCCACTAATCATACGCTGACTCGAGTTGATCAACCTCTATACATTCAGCAGTAAAACGGTTTAATAACTAACAATTATAAAACGATAGTTCAATAATAGAGTATTTTGTATGCTGACGGAACCTTCTATAGTTCTAAGTCACAGAAATTTCATCAGTACTATTATCAAACACGTAGTAGCAGCAAAAACAACAACTGATCTATTTATCGGTAGAAGTCGTGAGTATACGAGTCAGGAGTGAAGTGTCCCTAACCAATGCAATACTCGAGTGTTACTGTAACAGAAAGGCATCCAATAAGGCACATTCTTTATTGTCAACCTCGCTGGTTGCTATGCTACGTGTGCGCTTGCGTTTATGAATCGGAATTGAGGTCCACAACAACCCTGGTTTCCGCCCACAATTCGTGGGTACTTTTGCCAGGTTTGTGTATGGGCAGTTCCCCGCCTGTCATTTCTCGTCCGTTGGTCCATTCTCGTTGAGCGATGGCTCGTCTGGTCGCACGTGTTGTCTGCAATCCGAAAGCTATGAACCTTTTGATGTATCTTGTCGCCGCATTAAGGTATTCCGTCGAGAGTTGGAACATTCGAATCTCTGGCATGGTAATCCACTACTCTATGAATGGAATCCTCATCACAATTTGTTACAACCTTCACATTCGCATAGGATTTTCAGTCAGCTTCGTTCGATACAATCGCTAAACCCCAGTTTAAATTTATCGTTAGAGCCTGTCAGTACTATGTAACCTTGCCAGAATCTGAACTCCGATCGAGTCCCTGTGAGACAACCACATTGATCACCGCACCCTCGTCTATTTATTTGACAGGACTGAATTGTCCATCAGAAAGGGGGGCCGTAAAGCCTGTTTGAATGCGAAACGTTGAGGTGTATGGTAAATATCTCAAGTTTTTGGATATGGGATCTTTTCGCCACCCGTGTTCTTGACTTGCAACAGTTGTTGCACTGACCAAGATTAAATAGAAAGGTTCCGTGGCAGCACCTATTTGAGGATGGGGACACTCGGACCTTACTGGAGGAATGCGAGGACGTGGCTTAGATGGTCTGAATCAAGACCGACCGAGTGAAGCTGGCGGTCCTGCAGATTCTGCTCAAGAGCAAGGGAAAGGCAGTGTTGGGGTTGGCAAAAAGACGCTCTGTGAAGCTGAATCAGGCAGCTGCGAACGGGGCAGTGACCGCCGGGTTTGGCAGCCACGCTGACTTCTAGGGGCAGCCTGGCGTTACAAAAACGCCCACCGAGGCCTGAAGGTGGCGCTGTTGTTTACGTGTTGCTGATGGCAGCACTGTCAACAGCTTGGCCAAAGTTGGACAATGGGTCGATCACTAAGTTCATGGGAGAATACCATCAAAAGTCTGGAAACAGTTCAAGATGTTTTTCATCCCATATCCAGTGACTTTGAAAGAGTTAGCTAACGCGATCCGTCAACTTTTAGTAAAAAAACTGCGCGACAGTCAACGAGTTGGAATCAAACGAGCCAAGCTAAGTGAACGAACTTCGAACCGCAGTGTGAAGGCTGACTTGGGAAGTAGCCATTTTAAAGGTGAGGAGGACGATAGTTAAGCGGAATAACAGATTTTGTTCACCGAGCAATAAAAAGCCCTACTTCTATAAACGTTTCGTTGAGTGATTTTTGTTCTGAAGTAAAAGTCGGATAATAAGTTCGTCCCATAAAACGGCAATTTATGTTAAGGTAGAGATCAGTGGGAACAGAGAACACTTTTTGATTAAAGCAAATGAGACGATTTCAGTGATATGACGAAGACCATGGAAGTTCGTTCAGCCGTGTGCGATGGCCATATGGTGGATTTTTTCTCACAGTTAATGACCTAGTTGAGCCTGACACTCGAATCGGTGGTCATGTAACCACACAGTTATTCCGACACACGTCAAACTATACCGGCAGCAGATTTCCTTGATGGTCCTGAACTCGCAATTGATTTAACATGATAAGCTCATAACATAGTACGGGTGGTCCCGCCAATTAGAAAGCGCAAGTTACAGCTTGGGCGAATTGAAGTGGTTGTACCTGGATAGATTCAAACTTGTGACACCAGCTACTAAATAAAGTAGTAAGGCCATTTCCCGGGCTGTTCACTGTTGACGAAAACCTGTACGGCTTTATAACACGATTGAGCACGCAATGTTTATTAGCCAGGGCTACTTCGATCGATTGGCTCCAAAAGAGTTTCAGTTCACTTACTCCGAGAAAATGAAGGATAAGTGAAGGACACGTTGAAAGAAAGTCATCAGAGAGGTTGACAGTCTATTCAGTTTCCTTGTCTGGTTGGTAAAACTTCAATAACACATTTCGACTTTTTATCGACTTTCGACAGTTCAGCGATATCACAGTCAATGAAGTGATGGTTGTCACATCAGTGTCAGAAATTTTCGATAGACTACAAAACACGAAAAAGTTCACAGTGTTGGACGTACGATTTGGACATCGGTAAGTCTTAATCAAGAAGTCGGATCCAGATTCAACAGCTCTTATTGTGTGAGGAAGTCAATGCAGTTTCAAGCTTATGTCATTTTAACTGTCGATTACCTTTTTTACGATCAGGCGATTGCTAAAGGTGCTGGATAAATTACTCTATATTGTTGTCTATGGAAACGATATCCCTATCTACAGCGCCAGTGTACCACTGCATAAGATGCATGTTTCGGCTGGGTTGAGGATTGAATAAGCCAGCCTGCAGGTGGGTAGTCCAATAATACGTGTGGCATTATACTGTTGGTCGAAGCAAGATCGAATCACTGACCGAGAATCTGATGATATTTAGGGCTATTCCAGTGCCGATAGCAAAGAGGATGCTGTGACGGTGTCTCGGTCACGCAAATTTTGTTTGTACATGTATACTTGCGCTTAGTTCGGATGGTTATTAATCCCGCTCACTGACAGTCGCCAGACTGAAGGGGTTTGTAAACCAAACTGCAGAAATCAACAGTCAATATACCGTTATGTATTCCCCGTTACCAACGAAAACTTTGGTCTTCATGCACTACGGTGCACAGGAATCTTTAAACACTGACTTTAGTTGTCATACAAATATAACTCCCAACAATACTCTTATACACACTTTTCCTTAAACGGTAGACCATTTAGTCTAATGGCATGTCGCAAATCGCAGTTTCCACAAGCTGCAGGCGATAGGCCATACATCTTAGGCAAACGACACAACACTTTTCAAGATCTCCCCAACCATTTTGAATCCAATCACAGTTGCGTTGGACGGGCTTATTTACCTGTCATTGCAATTATACAGATTCAACGTGTTTACTATAGCATGCTAACAACAAATGGAAATTGAGCTGTACATCCTCGGATTATGTAAGACGGTACATATTTTGATAATCTATATTCTAATCAACCACACGGTATTGTACAACGTTTCGTTGGTTGTAGTTCAAAGTGACATACGTCAAATGAGAAGTTTAATGGTGTTATGCCCCTGAAACAGAGATGAGACTTTATTTGCTGTCATATCAGTAGAACAGTAAAAAAATTTCATAAAGACTAGTAACTAAAAGCAGTCGCTACTACATGAAAACGATCATTCTGATTGGTATGTTGTATGAAGCATAATCGTAATTGAATCCTATTTTTGGTTACAGCAATAACAAAAAAAGTTGCATTCATTCTCCTTCTACGTAAATGATAGCAGATCAAGGACGCCTAACCGTACGCTTGATTGTACCGTCAAATGCACTTCCAGAGCCGGAACCCGACGCAGTCGGTTTACCGCATTCTCTTGCTGACTCTGAACCAGACAAACAAACTCACTGTCCTCGACTTTTTCGTGCCTGTATACTTCAATTGTTTTATTGTTCAGTAGAACGTGTAAGTCACACGATGAGACATTTGCACAAACAGACCAAAGAGAATCATCCGTTGTGAGTACACTTCAGCCTTCATTTTGATTTGTAGAGTATCCATCCACTACTCATATTATTTGCATCACGGATATCAAACACTGCTGGATAGTTTACCATTCGGTTAGGTTGTCCAAAATTTGTTCGCACAATTGATATAGCAGACGTTCACAACACCACCGAAGTTCTTTGTCCTAACTGTGTGACATAATAACATGTGAAACGCTAGGTCGTTTATACTTGATTATGACGATTGATTGTTTGGTAAGCGTGCTCACAGAGGTTTGAAAATTTGTTACGTCCTTCATGCTCCAGTGAAGTACTTTTCTGTCTTTTCTTGTCGTTTACTTACTGCACTAACTATGTTAAATCTTCATAATTGTAGTAATCTGAGGATGACTTATCGAGAACACACAGCTCACGGTTCTCTCTTATGATTTAATTTGGGGTTCAGTTCATAACCCAAGGTTTCAGGTCTGTTGTACGAATGTTCAAAAAGTCTGAATAAAACTTTAGAAGCGACAATATACTACAATTTTGTAGTTTTCTGCCAGTTTTTAAGGATGTTCAAGTGCTTATTCTTCAAAACTGAATGAGAAACTCAAGGATATTGATAATTTTTAAACATACTTGACTGAGTACAACAGTGCCCAAACTTACAATTCTCACTACCGTCAAAATGACTAGAATTTTGAGGAGATTGTATACTATTATCCAGCACATGAACTAATGGTCATTCACTCGAAAGTATAAAAATGCTCAAAACTCAGAAACGAAGCAGGCGTCCAACAAGGAGTAAGTTGTACTGTGTATGATCTGAAACTTTCGGGAGTTTTGTTTGTTTGGAGAGGGAACCTGCACGAAACTTTTTATAATCAAAAGCGGCTGGGTCCTCTCCAGAACACTACTGTACGGTACTACTACTGAATCAAGCCAACCTGGTTTGTGCGTTGAAAGCACAGGTTCATAGGCTACTACAGGAAATTTGAAACATTGTGTCCCTTTTAACCATTTGAATAGAATAGTCAGAAGACACAAATTACGATATGAATTCATTTCGCACACTCTCGTCAGTCGTTAACGTGTGACTAGCATGAAAACAAAACCAAACAAGACTTAAATAAAACGGTCAAAAGTACAAAACAGGCTGGAACGTGATTTGCACTCACGGTCAAACCCACGGTAAACAAAGGTTGATAGTCAGTTGTTTTTGTGGACATAGGACCGGCTGCTGACGGCTGATTAACAAAGCTTCAATATACTTGAGGAGTTGTGAGCGTTCATCAAGATCTTAAATGAAGATACGATGTTGACAGTGTGACCTGTAGTCGATAAGTGCCTCGCAATGGATGAAGCGGCGTTTCGTCCTCGCTGAGTGTCACTCATAGGCGTGTTAGACATTGCAACTCTTAACCAATTTGGGATGTGCTCCTTGGCCCTGGTTTCAGGAAAACCTATGTCAATGCCTTCCTATCTCTGTGATGGTCGGCAATAAATGTTTTTGTACGATCAACAAGTATGAAGAAAAACTGAGTGTAACTAAACAGAAGGTAAATTCAATGAAGCTGCTGACTGCAATCGTTCAAGCAACGAACACACTGAAACACATTGAAACAACATCAGTTGGAGGTGCGTAGTTGATAATCTGTGCTGAGCTAATGTATCGGTTAGGAAAGTTGTAGTACCGGCTGTGTTACGCGTATTTTCCAATCGATTACTGTTTCAAAGTTCTCAGCCGATTCAGTCGGTGTCACAGGGTTGTTAATGCGTTCTAATGTGTGAAGACCATAACTGTGAGTTAGCTTTGTCTGCAGAGCAAGACTTCTCTTTCTTTGCTCACTTCCAGAGAGGGACCTTTTTGGACGTTTGTTCATAATTAGTGGGAGGAGATGTACCGATGGGTGACCAATGGTGTTCAGTATTTTGTAGTTAGAATTAGGTCTCGTTTGAAATGCCTGTAATTCAGAATTGACCTAATTCTGTCAATCTTTCCGGGCTAGGGTTTTTCCTGAGCTCTATAATTCTTCCAGTGACCCATCTTTGAACATTTTCAATAAGTATCAAAACTTCCTTCAGATAGAAATGATAGTCCTATAGGTTTGTTCCCAGGCGTGGGCGGATTATGGAGGCAAACATAGTGGTAAACACTACATGTTGGAAGTTTCCACAAGTTTTTCCTAGAAGGCTTTCTAGCCATCGCTACACAATTTATAAACAAACTCAGTCCGTCTACCACTGTGGTATCTGGGTCTCGTTTGAAATCTGACACGAACGTTCTTGTGTCTCCAAGATTAAACTCAGTGCAATTTTGATGGCATGAATTTATTAATGTCGGCATTGAACGGCAAGTTATTTTCTGTCAATCACTGATTTAGGCAGTTCACCTCGTTTTGTATGGTCACCACATCTTCCTGGCAGTCTAGAACTCGCCAGAGATTTGTGTCATAGGCGAAGGGCAATACCGACGACTTGACCAGACCGGATAGCTCAAGAACAAAAAGAATGAATAACAGGGTTTCTAAGATTGGTCCATGTGAAACACCGCTGTTGGCTGGGAACCAGTGTGACACGAGGTAGAAAGATCTTTGCTTATGCGCTCCTGACTCTGCGCTGATCACGAAAGCATATACTAAAGTTTTTTGGACGGTTTTGATGATATGTTAAAATCTGACTTACACTGTATGTAAAAAAGTGATCTGGCTATTTTTTTAGCCGATCTAGTTGATCGTTTCTGGGTTAGAACAGCTTGGATGTTATCTCACCCTGAGCAATCTGGCTGTATCGTAGACTTTGCGCCCCTGTGGCATGACAAGGGTTTGCCAACATTATGCCGACAAGCATATTTTCCTGGGTTTAAAACGAACGCCGTGCAGATACGATTCTCTAATTCGGTGCACTATCCTTCCTTATCACATGGTGATAAAGTGCCCTTCACAGTAAATTGCAAGCGGACATGACTGAACACTGTATCTTCTCTCACAATGTTCACAGTATACTAATACACTAAAACCGGTTCTACGACTTTTGATCACGTAAAGTTTACTCACAAGAACAGCTAATACTGCGACATATAGTCATGCTAACAATAATTTATGATAGATAATTATATCTGTGAAATTAATAGATGTATGAAGTTAAATTCTATGTACTTTTTGTTTATTATCCTCAAATCATGAGTTCTGAGCAGCGCTTCAAAAAATGATCAGTGTGCAATTCAATGAATAACATTCGGTTATTTTCTAAGTACTCTTGTGGACTTTGAGATGCGCTTGCAGCTGCAGCTTGCACATATGTTACTCTGAATGGGCTGAGAGGACGATCATTTTGTCACATCATTGTTCGACTTGAGGTACAATCACCAACAGGCTCCTAAACATCAATGAGCCATTCATACTCGTAATCTTCAGTCAGTGTTATTCACCCACTCTGATAGTCTCTAAGTGACGTGATGTACCATCATCATCATCAAAAGCCATGAGCCTGACCAGAAGGTACTGTGACTCGGGCCGCCGCTCACCTAAACAGTGACGTGAAATATTCTAAAGGAAAACATTACTGAGAAGATTGAAAATTAATAAAAGAAGACTAAGCGAAAGAACTTGAAATTGTATGGGTACAGGTACGCCATTGACTGCGACACATTGCCATCTCGGACAGCGTCTCTAACCAGCGGTTTGAGTAGCCACGAGGACCCCATCCAGGCAGGCGACACCTACCCACTTTTCTCAACGGGGCGGTGAAGGTTTTCATATTTCGTGACCACGTTGTTGCTTGACCACCATGCGGTTTTACCCAACTGTCGATGACCCCAGTATATAATGCCCGGTACGGTAAGCGATCAGATGACGTATGGAGTATGTGACCCAACCATCGCAAGCTGTGTACCGTGATTAGTTGACCAATTGATCGCGCGTTCCGGAATACGCGCCGGTGAACTGCTACCTTGCTCACGCGATCAGTCCACTTAATATGGGCCAATTGGCGGAGACAGCGATGGTCAAACACAACAAGCCTGTTGATATCTTCTTTGTGATGTACCGTTGTCTCTTGAAGACTTCCATATGCTAAGTGCAGATGAGCAACAGTAACCAGGTCACGTGTCACTCGCACAGATGCCTGTACATTACAAAGAACGTCGCTGATGAGACACCGCCATTAATCTTGAGGCTCTGACTCTTGTCAACTGTTATGTTTCAATTTTTTCCCTCTTAGTAAGTAACAGTGAGGTCGATCGGGTTCTACGGAATTGAAATGTCCCCTTTCAATGCTGAAATAAATCCATTCAAAAATACCTGTACTCCGTTTGCAAGGTGAGTTTCGTGTGATGGAAATCGATATTATTCATCACTCTTTCTGTCCAGCTTGAGTAGAAAGTGATGAAGCCAAATGCAGTTCACCGTTCCTTTTCTTTCGAGGCATCGACAACGTTGTTAGAAGTTAAATATTTCTGGTCTTTCAGTTCTCATGAATAACATTTTCAAGGCAATTTTTCAGTGGAATGCATACATTGATTTGCCATCCCAGAGGCAACGTTAGTTAATTGCATATCTTGGATTTCTTAAATAAATTCAGCAGTGTAGAAAGAAGACATATGTTACGATATGTTAACATTTCGTTCACTCTCATCATTCGCAGACGCAAAACATGCA
>JTDE01001148.1:60783-125888 GCA_014338405.1 Paragonimus skrjabini miyazakii
TAATATTCTACCAACAGGGGTTGATTGGATTCTGAACTTCTTTATTTATATATCGGGTAACACCTATTTGAAAATCTGATAACGTTTTGTTGTACAGGAGTATAGAATATTAATAATTTTTTTGAAAATAGCCCCATACTAATTCACTATCTAATTTAGTTCTCAAGCCTGGTTACCTTCTGGTCTTGAGACAAAAAAGCACTGAAAGACATCGTTTGATGGTACTTTTGTGATTCACAGAAGACTTATATGCAAGGCATTCCGGTACTTTTTTTAGTTGGAGATTAACCATCCACTAAATTTGCACTACTGTAAGGGAACATGGCATTGAACACGTTTGGCGGTTTACTGCGTAATTGGGCCCGACGTGTCGTGCATCTGGAAGTAGGAAATCAGTTGGGCGAAAAACCATTGCTCATTCTCACCAGGCTTTTACAATGACACAACGCACAGGCAAATTATACACAGTGGTGTCAGGTCACCTCAACAGTCAGACTGCTAGGATGTAAGACTTTCCTGGGAAGTGCACAAACAAGTACGTGCGCACAAACGACTGTCTGCTCAGTCATATTGATGGAGTATTTATATCGCCCCAACTGGATGGGATAAGCTTGCCAACATCTCGCCAAATGAATCTACGAGATCCGCTGCTTTTTTCTATGTATGCCGGAATGTGGCGTTCCACAATTTTTGTACAGCCCCTTGGATAAATTGTGTTCCAATTGCGCTTGCCCCACTTTTTCCTGAGCTGTTTCTTAGTTTCAACAAACCTGTTGAAAACCGTTTATTCTGGTGTGTTGCTAGCAGGCTGAACATCGTTTATCAAGATGTCAGGATTTTCTTTCCACGACAATCATCCCAATACAAGATGCGTGAAGTGGAGTTCAAGTGAGGGGTCAAGTTTGTAGCGTTTGTAATACCTGATTTTCCTGCTTTGGAAATCGGTTGTTGAATTACAGGATGTCCGCATTAACCGATGTGTGAACCAGGCCGAAGGTTAGAAATAAGCGTTAAAATGCAAGCCGGAAAGGGACCCTAAACTTATCTGTCACATATAAACAATCAACCAAGGTCGTTCCTGTGTGACATAGGTCCCACGGAAACCTATCTAGTTGGATGATTATTGGGCGTGAATTTCATATTCATTATTTACTGTCAAGTAGTTCGTAAATCTGAATAAAAAGCATAGCTTCAGTAACCGGAGCATACAAACAAATCACAATTAACACGATGACGCATTATTCCTAGCTAAACGGTTAAACTCTCAATATTCTTCTTTAATTTTGGAAAGAAATAAGGCTGTGGGATGTAAACCATTAAGTTAAATCAAGACAGCTAAGTCAGAGAACCTCAGAGACCATCAGACTAATCCACTTTGAGCAGTCCGTTTGGGCGGAAGTGTGTTATCGGACTATCTGCGTGCACATCTGTCATAATGGGTGCATGTTCACTCCAACTGAAAGTAGGTTGCCGTTCGTTGTTCATAGTCCGATGTCTGTGGATACCTACATGGAGTAGCTGGATTTAGCTGTTAAAGATAGTGCCGTACATTGATGATAGCTATTGAGAGTGCTTTGAAAGCATTTATGAAAATATCAACCGATTTCTTTAAAAGTCACTGTCTGGGAAAGGCGGCAAGATTGCAGTCATAGACGTTCGGGTACCCGTGGTAAAGACCACCTGTCGTGTACTTGTTAAAGTCCGCATGTCGAGGTAAGAGATTTAATCATGTACATAGACATGTGCACACACAAACGTCCGAATAACAGCAACGAGTGTTGCAGGTACGGTAGAGAAGGAAGCCCGTGTACAACGCTGCATCAGGTTAACTTCAGCTTGATAAAAGTCTTTTGGGGCTACTGTGACTGATCAGTGACCCGGTTCATCGTTTGGTTAGTCCACCCAACATGTTGCAAATTACGACATTCTACTGGTGTACACATAAGGTGAGAACTTCTTGGCGTGTTCTGTGACAAGGATATGTCTATCTTGCTGTCGAATTAAAGTTTTACGCAGCTTAATAATTGCTGCTTGTTGGTCAATTAGTAATAAAGCTTGAATTATGAAGCTGGCTGACGTCGACAAAATAGAATTGTTTGTACTGAATTTTTCAAATTTGATTTCACCAAATATGTAAAATGAATTCAAGCTCCGCCGCCCACAATAGCCATGATGGCAATACAATTACTGCAACGGTTCACGAGAAGTGGTTTGTGTGTTCATAAGCATCGTACTGAGGTCCCCAAATAAAATCACTGTCTGTAAATCACATAGAATTCAGCGTAATATGTACTATACCTGCTTTGAAACTGGTCTGTGATTACTTTTGTTTAAGGTGAACAACCATCTCCACTTGAGTGACTAAATTTTGTTTAACCAAACAGCCGATATCAGGGAACCATCGTATTGAACGCAGTTGTGTTGTGTCTATGGGTTACCCTTTGCCTGGGCAGCAGAGTTTGAATTAATCCCACGTACATGGCAGACTCCAACCTGAAGACCACACCACAATCAATTCGTTTGTGCACATGTTCATTTACACAGTTAAATCTCCCACTCCGACAAGCGGTCTGTAACACATCCTCAACGCTACCCTGTATAATTCGTGTATATCGTTACGTAATCGTGAAACTCTGATGAACGCGAGACAGAAGAATGTTCAAACAGTTAGCTTCTTATGAAGTATGATGATATTAACAGCATATTCAATACCGGGTTGCTTCTTAGAAATTCTAAGAGGAGTATTGCAGTCGCGATAGAATCTCTATGAAATAGAGCTTAAACAGCGGCTAAACTTACTGTGGGTTTGATGTTGGACTGACACCTTTGTGTAACACATCGCTTGACACAAGTGATCGGATTGCAATCAAGTAAACCACATTACCAATAGAATAGCTAACAGTGATCGGGCCACAGCTTTATCAATTCGGACTTTTTTACAAGAGAACATGCTGTTCGATTGCCTTGACTTGGATTGCAATTTCTTACTGTTCCCATATATAAACATATGCATAACCATTAAATTCTTCAGAATGAAATCACCGGTATGTTAAATTCCACAACCTGTTCTCAGATATTTCACTTGGTTTACAGCGCCCATGTAATTTTCATTAGGTTAAGGTTCAGAGATTTTAACCGGGATACATTGCCTGTCACACACACGACGTTGATTTTCTAAGATCGACAAAAATTTGTGTTTTGTTTTAACGCTTCTTCATACTGCGATGTTGAACTTCCTCGTTGTGCACTCTTGTTAACCGAACTGACATAATCAATTTCCACGTGACCGTATAAGCATTGTTCTAACTTTGTTTGTCACAACGGTGTTTCATGCAATTCACAGTGCTGAAAATTAACATAAAAGTTGCACAGATGAAACTCTATTAGTGACCCAGTCCGGATTCCCGGTAATCCAACGCAACTAACCTTGTTTGCAGCCCTTTTCATAATCACTTGATAAATCAACAATTCAATTCCGAGTATAATTACTCCGGCAACGAATCCACAAGCAAGCAAGATGAACATCCCACCAACTTGTTCCATACCAAACCCAGTAGTTGAAGTGGTCTCTGGACAGTTTGATGTGTTAGTAGACCACCATTTTTTCTCCAGTATATCTAGCGTGTTTTCAGCTTTCAGGCGTAGAATCCTGAATGAAGTAAAAGAAGGCTGTGTCAAATTATCAATGTTGGGACGGTTAGTGGTTAGTTTACTTATCAACCGCGCAAAACATGTCTTATGGGTGAGTCTTAAATAATATACTTTTCTGGAAGAAGCTGTGACAAACAGTGGGAAAATGGAGCGCAAAGTAGCCGTACCTTTAACAACTGACGAAGACGAGGCTTAAGAAACGTCGAATAAAAACTTTGCATACGATTTTGCAAATAAGCCGCTTCAAGAATTGATTGGTCTCGTGAAACTATTTGACGGTAATGGGTAGGTACAATACTCTTGCACTAAGTCACAGGAAGTTTCATTTAACAAAAAACTGGCGTTTGTTCTTCCTGGTATTTGAGCATCAGAATTTCAAACACTGCATGAGACCGTGGAATGTCGGTTGTTACGTACGGTTTGTCATAACAGTGTTTTCAAGTAATAACCTGCTCTGCGTGGAAAAAATACTGAAAGCCAAAAACATGAGATATATGTCATTACGGACAATGGTGATGACAACTACGATAAGAACTTTGTTGGTGAAGTCTAATCTTCTTGTTGGATACTTACAGGGTCTATTTGTACTAATGGATATCTCCATAGGTTTGCTCCAGGGTGGTAGTACAGCTTACTGCTGAATCATACAAACTCTCAGTGCAAAACAATAGAAACTGTAAAAAAAATTCACAGGTATGTAACAATTTCCTTTGCCTACTAAACATTTGATTTGTACAATTATTAATTGGTGTGCATGAAAAATGAGACACGGAACTGCAAGCAGATATCCAACCAGTTAGGTTAACCCTACTCTGGAGATAAGATACCAGTACTACGTGATGTGCACCAAATCAGCTACCTAATATTAATATCATCCAAACAGAAAGACATTACTAAATTGTTACTTTTAAGTAGTGCGGCGGTATGTTAAATTATTTTATGACTTACATACTATTTAACCTTGGCGTCAGATAGGACTTGGGTGGAAGAGCAATCCCATAATGCCAGCTTCCAATTCTTTCGCCCAATTGTTTCAGATCACATGAAGTCGAAATGTGATAGGCTGCTAACGGAGATTCCATGAAAATGACCCATCCATTTCGCAAGCGTCGTAACGAGTCTTCTGTATCGTTAGTGAAACCCCATTTGGACATACGCTTGAAGAGAATCCCATAACGTTCAGTGATTGGGTATTGCCACACAGAGTAATTGGACGAAGCTTCGGCTGATGAAATCAATTGGGTTGAACACGTGGTATTTCAGGGTATTAATCACAAACATTAGGGATGCCAATAATGAAATTGTCAAGTTCCTAAATTCCTTGCTTCTGTATAGTTTGAAAATAACAAAAGTGGGACTGTAGCTCAAGTATTCGTTCCTGTCAGTGAGTACGTTGGTACAATCAGCAGTTTTCTGTCTAGTCTAGTACACATGTTGCTAGATTGCAGCCTTCAAATGTTACCATGTGGAGATCAAGGAACCATGCGCGAAATGAAACAGAAAGATTAATGCTGCAAGTATCCAGTGTGTCTGGTATCAATTTAGAACACGTTGGTATTGAACTAAACTCAGCAGTCTACAAATTACTTATAACCAACTGTGAGGCCGCGCGCTAATCATTTGCAAAAAGGATATCAGAAATTGTCACCTATGGTTGTTCATTAGTGTGTAACATGTGAAAGGATTATTTTTGCTCTTCTTTTATACAAATTGTATACGATTATTTCGGAATATCATTAAGTTAACTCAACTTAAAACATTTGGGATTATAGAACTGTTAAATTTGGCAGGATAATCCATCAACAATGTTCGGCCAAATGTTGAAATATAATTAGAAGTGGGCAGCCAGTGTTGTTCGATTAAATTATTTAAATACTACCCAGAGTTGATCGCAATTTCCACATTAAAACAGTTTCGTTAGCTAGCCTCTTTCGAACAGCAGCGCCATATTCTGGTTTTGAGCATGTTAGAACAAGGGAGATCTGTATGGACTGGAAGAGTTAGAACAAGAAGTGAAAATCCTATATGGAACACCGATGCACAATGTATGTCACTCATGTTTTACTGATACATACAAAAACTCGTTGATCCCAAACCTGTTATCATAGCCGTATTCCATGATAACATTTTCGGGAAGATAACGATTTAGCTTACATCGAACTCAGATCCAAGTCAAGTAAAAGTACTACATCAGGATCTTCGTGTTCATCGAGACGGCAAGGCCAAACCCATCGCCAACCGAGTGGGGTCACACAAAGATGGCCAACAATTCAGACATGATCTACTGTTTTGCTGTACCCAAGTAAGTTAGGTACGTTGGGTAAACGTCAAGGCAGCCGATAGCAGGTATTAGTTAGTACCTGCCTGTACGATTTACTGATTCGGTGAATGCTTCCTCACGCTGTGCCATTACTGGATATTGGAAGAAAATTAAAGGCGAAGTGCACGCAACTACAAACATCCCAATAGTGTACCTTCACAATTCACAATTATGACAAACCTGCAAGATGAACCGTGCTTCTTGTTTGCAAAAACAAATGAACACTTTTCTCGTTGTGGCCTAACCAAGGATTTACTTAATATGGAGCAATAGCACAAGGAACACTATGTTTTCTCACATCCGTTCTGTTTACATTTCCGAAGTACTGACATTTTTCTCACTTCAATTTAGCAATTGCCACCCTAATTTGTCATTATGGCACCATTTTACATTTACCTATGAGTGTCAAAAGATGTTGGTTAATCCAAATTTAAAAACCATCGCAAATGAATGAAGCCATCACATTCCCCTTAATTTGAGGTCAAGGGAATAATGATCAGTACGGATCTCTGAAGAAAGTGTGGCCTGACTACGATATTTGTGATCAATGTTTACTGATGTTTAGTCCATATTCATCTATTACCTAATCGTACGCTGATTTCAGTTTACTTTGACCCTTGCCATTCCGACTCACTATTTTTTTAATTTTTGAACCTCAAGCTTTTACTACTTAACCTTTAATATGTATTTCCACGTGAGAACCAACGTTAAGTGTAATATAAATCTCAGGTTGCTGTGTCCAGAACGTCATTGATTTGTCACAGGCAAGTGCAGTGTTTTCACTTCTTACTGCTCTCCGCCCCACACCGTTATATGAAACAAACGATGCGATCAGCTATAGGTTAAATATTGATTTTCAAACAATCTCAATCTTTAAACGTCTATCAGTGATTTAGGCATAGCAAACTCAAATTAGTTACTTTATCTTAATCAAAGTCATGATGATGATGGTGATGGAGATTGCAGTGAATAAACTCTTCTTATTTATATTCCATTTGAAATCATCAAACAAACTAAATTCAAACTAAATTAGGGTTATTTATTTAGATAAGAGTATTCTGATTGGAGAGACGGGTGAAATGTTTTAATTTTCTTTAGATCAACTGGTTATCTTTGTTCTGCACCTTCTGTATCAATAACCATAACATAATGACCTTGATCATGGAACGTGTTTGCGATGATTATCATTAGTATTAATCTATTTACATTTTCAGTTTCCATTGAATAAATCCCATTGATTGTTAGCTTAACGTGCATGGAATTGCTTTTATCGATGCAGTTTTTGAGTCTTCAGTCGCGATTCGAACTGCGTGGGATCTTCAATGCATGGTTGCCGGAAAGCTTCCCGTATTGATCGGCGTTATCTTATCGTGAGGATTAGAAGGCGCACTTTTCTAGTGTTTTACTGTCTGAGGACTATATCTTCTGCCGTACCGTGAATAAATCCATAAGTAATTAACTCTACTTCTGTCTGGAACACCGGACTCATACTGGTACTTACTGATTGTGGATGGTCACAAATGTCACCGGTTTTTGTCTATTCCTTAATGACTTTCAAAATCACGGAATTATTTGCGTTTTGTCTGTCAACGTCGCCCCAAACTGGAAACCTGTTTGTGTTCTCTAAAGAAGCTATTAATCGGGAACGAGACGTTAGCAACAAACACAATTTAAGTTTATTTTCGCGTTGTAAATTTTGAATAAACTTCTTATAAGTATCCTTTAATGTAATAGCTTATACTTCTGTTTCCCACTGATCGGGTTGTGCAACGAATTCTAACTTAATCTTGAATACAGACCAGCCACTGCCACGTTTGAATTCGTAGGCACCTTCTAACTGAAAATCGAATTACTGAGTCTTGATCGAAACCAGTGGTCATTTTGAGGTCGGACTTTCCTTTTGCACACTTAACTTAATTGAGAACTTACAAGTCACCTGATTTTGAAGTTACTCTTATCTCAAAAACTAAATGCAATTGCCTCATAATCGACTGATAGCAGTCATCAATTTTTGATATAATTTTTCCTGTTTTCACTAGCATGTATCAATGATTTTAAAACATTTACAACTAACATTCTGTTTGTTTGTTGTACTGGTGAAGAAAGGTCTACGATTTTCCACTCACTTAGATTGACTGACAATTCACGCCAAACTTTGAAGAGCGATTCTTCGACTTCATACATTTTGCGAAAAAATGCATATTCAGCTGAATTACTTTGCACAGTGTACTAGAAAAAGAAATAAATAAGTGTAATACATATTACTATGGTTACAACTCTTTGAGTTTGCCAACAATAAAAACCAGATTACTTCAAGATCACTTCCACAAATCATGTTGGGTACACCTCCATGGAAAAACTACCAGGAATACCAAAATGTGGTCTTAGTGGGAAAGGGCACTAGTGATTGCAGTTCGTATAATTAGGCATAAAAAATCTAACAAAACTAGTGGATAATTTTTTGAACATAGATAGTCTTTCTAAATTTACTATGATACAAAGCATTCGATATAGTTTTAACGCTGTCTAAGAAAATTGCCTTTTTATGCATATCGAGAGTCCGTACATTTGTCTTGAGGTCAGGTAAAACTGTTGCAGGTGTCTTTCATTCGTGGTGTTAAACTGATGCAATCTTCTGTTTCATTTTCGTTCTGCAGAACATCTTGATTCATTTAATCGTATTTACTGGTGGTTCTGAATTGTTAAACAGGTTTACATACTAAGTGGAACTTTTGTCAGCTGTCTGTTCAGTTCAGTTCATACTAACTGCATTGCTCCAGCTCCTTCTGGATGAAAGGGTTATTGTAGGACGCCTATTCAACATAAAAGTGTGTTCCAAAATCTAGGGTTAAAAGTTGTTGATTGTCACGATGTACTTTCAGTTCATAATCGCGTGGCCTAATGGTACTGAACATATTGGAGCGCAAAGATTGCACGACTTGCTACATAGATCTTTCGCACAGTATGCATGTGTTTTTGGATTCTTATATCGTGTCACATTGTCGTCTTTGGTGAAAGGGGTCCGAAGTATGTACTTCTAAAGGCCAAGTGAAGGTTAGGGTCAAACAGTAACTTATCAGGCGTCTTGGTACTTGTTTAATCACTCGAAAATTTGCTAGCTTGCAAACTGTCCTGCCACCTTTTATGCTCGTGACAGTGCTGTCAACACGTGACGCTGTTTTCACCTATTGTTATCCGTCTTCGATAAAATTGAACTCCGTACATGATACCCGATTTGCAGGGTCGAATCATCTGACCTAAAATATTGGCAGTCTGGAAACAGGTGATAGGGAATTTCACGAACTTAGTGCTTGATTCGGTTACATCTGTGGACCTCGTAGCATTCAGAAACGGCACTTAACGGAAACCATTTGGTTACAAAGTGTGGATTCCATTTAGAAAAGACTAACAAAAAAACTGAGTCCAGTGTAACTTGCATTGAAATGTATGATATATACAATGATATATAAAACCACTGATGATAACTGGATAACCTACTTTCACGTCAGTTTGTTCAACCAATTGCTCCAAAGATTTAATTTCTTCTTTGAGTCCGGAAACTGTAAGCCTAGCGGATAGATTTGCTGAGAACATGGACACCATGATAACCACAAAGATCCAGTGTCCCGTTATCAAAATTCTGGTTGACGTTGATCGAGGATCCAAACTTTCCCCTGGAACCGGTAGTCGAACATGATTGAATGAGTGTTCAATGCCAGAGATAACGAGCATCAAAGATAAGCTTCAAGCACGCTCTCAGACGTTCCAGGAGAATCGCTAGATACTTTCTCCCAGATAAAAGCAAAGAATGATATCTAAACTTTTGATAATACCTGTATGTGAACCTTTAGGTGCGGCAATTTAATCATGTCTATTTTGTGACCAGCGGAGAAGTGGTCAGCACGCTCTTATTGCGACGTTGACCGCTTCTGAACTCCCGGTCCAGTCAGATGCATACGCAATTAATAGCGTCTAACAAGTGCCAATTGGTTCTTTTGAGTCAGCATGGCATGTCTGCTTAACAGTATATTTTTTGATAATCTTGTCTAGCAGGTGTAATGAGAGTGGAGGTTTAGCTTTGTATAGGAAGTCCCAATCACGGGGTCATCGACTGGAGTTAACAAATATTAACTGTGTCTCCTCACAGGGCGATCGTTGCAACCTAATCATTACTCACAGGCGAAAGTGGTTGAGCATTCACATATAATGATTCGGTCGTGCCTAACGTGAGGTCATTGGCGAAGTGGTTACCACAGTTGCTTCATGAACAGCGTGTCTGTGGTTCAAGTCCCGGCAGTTGCGATGATATGCACTACTGACGAGCTCTAATAAGAGCGAAGCACGAGTCTAGTGCTTATGCTATTTGAAAGAGGCCGACTGGAAAATCTATAGGGATGCGACAACTGCGATCAATCTTGAGTGGTGGTCGTGCTGAAATTTTTTGTGATGTTCAGCCTCCTGAAAAAATCCTTTGGTTAATTACGGGAAACCGCAGGTACGTTATGTACAGTTCTGTATGATTTTCCGTGCACGACCCGCTGATTTGACAGGATGTTATTTGCAGAAATAACACGCCCAAACGAGTGCGTAAGTATTTTATGAATGAGCTAAGTGTCACCAACAGAATACATTCCAAGGAGATGTGATTATTATTAAAATTCTTGAGCATTTCGGCATCAGCTGACCTTGTGATTTCCTCCAAGGTTTGGCGGCCTCACCATGTAATAAGCGGTATGCTAAAAGATTAGTTGGCGTAAGTGGCTGGCGACCTACTCTTGACGAACAGTACAGAGTTACTAGGTGACCAATTGATTGTGTAGCTTAAGTAGATAGTGGAAAATGGTATTTCTCCTCACACACACGTCCTATTTGAAGGAAAATAACCAATTCGAATAGGAATGGTAGAACATAGCGGATCCATTGATATCTTGTGTATAAACGGAACAATCTTTCAAACCGTAGCATAAAAATGATTGACCAAATGAATCGTACACTTCCCTCCGGCGTCTTTTAACACCACAGACGACGATTGCTAGTGAATTATGCTACGTTTGTTCTATTCTACAAACCTTTGCATTGCTATCAAAAGTTTATGCTTTCTTCAATTGTTTCTCATTAAAGCAGGTACGTAAAGTTTTCATGCTCATTAACCAAAAACAATGTACAGACAACTATAGTATAGTTTTGCCACTTGACAATATAGCCTTATAGCTGACGAGCACTCACCTTGTTGCGTACATGCCCCGAGGACGTACCAAATGGATTCTTTCAACGTGAACAGCGTACCCTCTGATGGTCCTCCATGCAGAACTGCTTGATTTTGAAAACTGTACGGTGACAGCCGATCCAGCAAATAGACGAGAAAACTCACTGTACCCACAGCCAACAAACAGCAAAGCCACACCGGACTAAAATAATTTTGGGTAATGAACAGTGAAAGCATTAGACACAAAGAAACTGGACCAAAAGCGGTAACTCCGAATTGAACTCAAACTCTAACTTGTTTTATGTTAAGTTTTTATCCTGTGTGATAGCTGTCAGTAGCTGAAAGATGGATGGGTTTAAAGGCAGATCTGTATTTATACACTTGGTAAGTTTAAATGACCGTTGCAATCAGTCACACATTTATAGGCTTACAGATTTAAGCGTTTCTAAAACCAACACACTACTGTCTTGCTGTCACATTTACATAAATCAAAGACAAGTGCAAGTATTCTTTCATAGATAAAAGTTTTCACACACAAAGTAGCTTGAGAAACCTTGAACTACTAGTCAGAAATCGTTAAGCAGCCTGTGCAATTTTGCGACTACTAAGGTTTTGACTCACGTGGTAAAAACTTCCAAGAAAAAGAATGGTCCCAGCTCCTGATCAGTTTTGGTGCTGACCATCATAGTCAATCCAGCTGAGTCGTAGTAAGGGATGGTGAAGTCAACAACCATTTTACGCTCACCATCTTGAATGACTGGACCGAGGCCAACATCTGCATGCTTGACAGTTGAGGCAGAAAAATAACAAATTAACATGTGAATGAACGCACACTCACCTACTTCAATTTGTAAATGGAACCAGAAAGACATCGGTGAATAAATTATTATATTGAAGACAGAAAAATTAAAAGTCCATCTTCAAGTGTCTTATTTCAATTTCTATTTAGACACTCACTTGTTGAAGCTTGGCAAAACTATGGATCGATAGATTTTTGTACTACTCACTGTCGCCTCTCTCAATAAAAGTGGTTAATTCTCTTAGATTTAAATTGACCACGACGTCACAGTAAAAAGACCTTGAATCCATAATTAAGGAACAACACGATGTTTGGAGCTAATTGTGAATTTCTTCGAGAACTTTTCAATGAAAAGCACGTTAACAACGGAATAGAAGTCATATGGATTTGCCTTGGTTCTGATACACTGCACTGAACCCGAAAGAAGTGACCAAATGTGATTGGTGTTGAATGAGAATGACATGGAATTGAGTAGAAGCATTTGTAAAATGTTGTTGAACCGTGCACAACGGAAGTTTTCTACAGTTGTGTTTAACGTGCTTGTCGAGTGTGGATCGGAAGAAATTCGGCTCGGTCTTGTTCTGTATCAAAGCATACAGTTATGGATCACACATAACCTGCATATGGGTAGAACAGAGGTTGTGAATCCCTGACAATACTTGTGGCAGAACCGCCTAATCTTCTACTATATCCTGATGTTAGAATGCATGTTTGTGAACATCGTGTAAGCCTACCGTGTAAACCAACAAACATCTTCAATTGTCTGTTCAGTTTTTCTTTTAGAAATGGAATCTTAGTCATCACACACGGTTTCATAAATCCAGTCTGTCCGGTCGTTCAGTGAAAATAAATCACTGGAATAAACCAACAACCGTTCCCAGCGACTCGTAGTTCGGATGCATGAGCAAAGAAAACAGAGCTAGTTTTTCACATGTTCATTCCGAGTTACTGGAAAGATCTGTTTAATTCTCGAAAGACACTAGTTTCATAATGCGTGTGAAAGCTTGTGGATATCGATTAGAAGCTAACAGTTCTTTAAGTCAGAAAATCTATTGTTTTGCCAAATCGTTGTTGGTGAAAGGTCACATAACTGCTCTCTTCACACAGATTAATTTGGGCGAATTAAGGTTCAGTCAGTGACCAGGGTAGGTTGGTTTGTGATACACAAAAATCTGAAATCTCTGGTGTTGGACACTCTAAACAATACATTTTAAAAATGTTGACAAAACGCTGTTCATTTTCCATTTTTCAACACGAACAGTAAGTTGTTGTAATGAGAGTTTAGGAATTGTATAAAATGACTGCACAAATTTCGTTTTGGGACTACAGATATATCACTATCACGATTCTATCAAATTTGTGAGAAGTATAAAAACTGTGTCACAATTTACTTTCCCAGGTTTTCGTAAAAGCACTTTTACCAATGAAGATGCAACAACCCATGTTCCTGGAAAATCTGACGCCCACGTGATGTCATGTGAATATTGGTGTCCGACCTCCGAGCTGTGCACTCGTTTTTCGGTAACCAAATCACCGAAAGCACATACCTCAGAGTGACTTGTGTTTGAATAACATCAAGTAAGCTGAAACAATCTCTATTTGGAACTTGAAGCTAACAGCTACTGTGATATATGAAAACGATTTAGCTTATATTTTTCTAATATAAGTATAATAGAAATGCACAATTTTTCAATACATGATACTCTTATACTTGGTGCCAAGCTGACTATATTCGAATACAACTATTTTTATCACAAAAGACACTGAATTAGGGCAAATGAGCACTAGTGTCAACAAACCGGGATACTAATTTGAGAATTAAGGATCGCTTTCATCGCAGATTCCACCAACTCATTAAATATCGGTTGATTGCCAGCTGGCATGGAATGTTGTTGAAATATGTGGTACCTGGTATACATGCAGAAAGTCCGAGCCCTTGTTGTAAGTTCACACTTCAGCATGGACTTAGTGCTTACTACAGGGAAAACGTAAAAGACCATCCAACATCTTGCTAAAAAGCATACCACAATAAGTCACACGATACCACGATTTTTGTCAACCGGAATGATTACAGATTATACTAGTGAGGAGCTGCTAGATCTTAGCTGACCTTGGTAACTTACCAAAGGTTGAATCAGAAAGGACTGTCATAGATTATCAAGGTTAACTTATGAAGGTGCATTGCCCTTATCAATAAAGCAATTACATACATGACGCTTCAACCAAGTATGCATTGAAAAGCCTAATAATCAGCATTACTACCTGTGATCGGAAAAGTCTACACAAGTAGTTATCTAAATGTTACCCAGAAAAATGTATAAGCCACATGTGGACAGGCTGTCATTTTGTTTTTAAAATGAATAAGCGACCAAAAGTAGGTTAGTTATGATTAGACCGTAACATGAGTTGTTAAACATGGTGATTTAAAAACGGCAAAATTTCAACATGTGGAGCAGATCAGAACAACTTTGGGGATCAAAATGAACTTGCTCCAGGTTCCTGAGAGATCCTTTTCCAAAGAGCAAAAACACTAAGTAAGGGTAGTGTTTTATTTTATCTTAACGGAGACGTGGTAGAACTTATCAGCTGACATATATTGTGGAGTTTGTCATAGTCAAAACGAAAATCTGCGCAGAAAATTTCTGTGGTAACCGTGTAACGGAAATTACAAGGATGTCACTGGATGAAACAACGAAAGATGAAAATTTCGTGACTTGATAAGAACACCCACGCCTCGCGACCAGTAATGTTTTAGATTTAGTGGATTTGACTTCCCCACCTACTACGTAAAGTCTCAATCGTTTTTTCAACACGTTGGATAAAACGTATAGGAAATTCATTATTTCACATTTGCAGGAAATGTAGGCATAAGCTAAAACAATGCAACATACAAACCATGTCACGATAGTATGACTCTTACTTCACCGAATGCCTGTGCTGGACTGGTAACTCAGCAGTCTTGATGATTGCCATTTTCTGGAGTGCACTTCTTGCACTGAGATATCAGGAGTAACGGCTGAATGAGAACGGAACGTATTATGTTCATTCTACTTAAATCCACCTGTAGGATACCTGGTTAAACAATGCAGTGGCGTTCCGTACCTGGATGAAGAAAGCACGTCTTGCTACCTTACTTCAGATTGGAGATGCTGTATATGTTCATCGCGATTACTTCAGCGTCTTTTACAAGAGATCACAAATGGGGCATCCCTAAATACCAAATAACTCTTCATTATTATGATACGGAGTGATCTCGATAAGTCGGACAGGAGAAGTGGGCGGTAGGAAAATTATTCGTGAAACACTGGATGACTTAGTGTTATTTGCCATCAGGTTTGTAGCAGAGATTCCCAAAGTCCTTAACTAAATCGCCGTCGTTTGCAAATAAATCTTTTAAACACTAAGTGAAAATTGAAATGCCGTTTTCGATTGCTTTGTTACTCAACTGCCCATAATGTCTGTGGTGAAACTAAACATTTGGTGTTAATTTAATTGATAACTCGGCTGCAATCCACATGCAACAGACCCCTTGTATAGCTCATAAACACGCCAGTTAAATAGCAAAGAAAGTCTGAACAACAACATTTGTAACCACTGTCACTATCGCGGCACCATAAACTTGGCGAGCAGTTGGTTCTGAAACCACAACAAGAGATTGCGATTTTCTATAGAAACGGTTACAACGGTTGAGTAGTTACAGTTAAACCAATACTACTAAACTAGTACTGTTTTATCACCGCAACCAAAATATATGCAAGTTAAGTATGTTGAGAAATTCTACCGTTTGTTTTCACTAATTCTCTTTTTTTGTTAAACATGCAACTGTTGACACGGAGTGCACATGACGACAATCTAAACGAATTGTTCATGTGAGTCCGTCATCCTAAAGTGTTCAACATTGAATTATAGACGTTATAGTGAACATATAGTGTTTACACTTGAGTTAACCTAGGCTGGTATTTTGTAGGGCACATTTAGAAAATCCATGGTCAGCTGGTAAGTAAACTAGATCTTACATATCATTTAAATTACCGTAGTAGATAAGATCAAACCATAGTGTTCACTACTCATTATCATCATCATCATCATCATAGACAGCAATACATCAGTGGTTCACACTGATGCCTAACTGCCACACAACCATGAAGAAGAAGAAACAAACCCTGTTTAAGAGGAGAGAAGAAAAAGGGAGAGAGTAGGGGACCTAACCGCTAAAAATAGCTACGTCTACATTCAAACATACAACATCAAGGCGCCTACACCTTGCAAACAAACAACCGAGCTGTAAGTGAAAGTAAGGCGTCAGCTTCCTCACGGCTTTCACTGCCCCGCGTCATTAGGTGCACTCACTTCACAGACAACTCGGCCAAACAACGACAACATTCACGCCACTGAGCTCGGTTAGCCGCCATCTCACCTAAAGTTTCAAGCCACCGACTCTCTGAATCGCGAGGGCTCCAACCCGGGAGACGAACCCAATTTACAGTGCCAAAACCCTTCGTGCCCGATTTCATTTCTCTACACCAGGTTATCATCTGTTCAATACTGATTTTAGCGAAATCGAACAACAGTGAATATCGTAGCATAATTAGAATATTGGAATGAAACACTGATCGTTAGCACTGACTAGTCTGTTCGGGTGTGATACGAGGGAACGTCTACGTCTACAATGGATGAATAACCCTTTACACATAAAGAATGAGAGAGAGACCTTAATGTTAGTATGTCGCGTAATTCTCAATACCAATCATTTATGCAGCATTTTCTAAATACTTTTTCTAAATACGTTTTCTAGATACCTGGTTGAACATAATACTCTCCAACCCTGTCGTGCTAACCGTTAGAAGTTAACGTTTACCATGTCACCGTAATGTGTGGAAGACTCTCTTATAAGTCAAAACTTTGCCATAACAGTATATGACAAGAGTAACAATGGAACGTACGACACAATGCAGTCGATAATGATTCACTCCATTTGCGGAATGCCATCTAGTCAGCCGGAAGAAACACGTTTGTTTTCACGAATCACACCATCACTGGTCTGAACTACAGAAATCTGCTGCAAGACGACTTGCTATGGATATTATCCGGCCAGAATGAATGGGTATTTCAGGAAGTTGATATTTCGGTCCACCAGTGCAGCTCCCCGTTGGCTATGGTGCCCAGTCAGACAAAACGGTGAAACACGTAGAGGTTTCATGGAAAACTCAATTAATCATTTCAGTCATTCTTGTTATCAACAATTGATTCGGAAATGAATGGCTGGAAACCCACTGACAAAGTGAGGATACAATGATATACATACGTGATAAAAACGCTGAAATCTTCATCGATTACTTAAGTAGAATGAATACGTTATTGTGAGATAAAACCAAAAGTCTAATAAAAACATTTAGACGTAGGAAGCAGAAGGGCTGATAGATTCTGAAATCTTTGAAAGAATCAGACCAGTAGGCACTGTAATTCCTTTGCCAACTAGACCTAGATCTACCAAAAAACATGAAAACAATGTAACATTATGACCAATTTTAGATGTGTGTAATTCTCCGTATTACGCTGTTAGAGGTAGTTAGGAAAAATCTAGCCATTCATAGCTTGAGGGATTCCTCCGAAGTTGCCGAAACATTAAAACAGTTGAACATAATGAGCAAGCGTCTATTCTAGCTTGGGGTCACATCCCGCGTCACTAGTATCCCACTTGGTGAAAGGATTTTGTTTCTCGAGCATTATGTTGAAAGTAATGGAAAAAAATGGAAACACTAGTAGAAAATCTAAAGCAGTCACTATATTGCTGCATATACAACGTTCAGTTTAAGTTTTCCGACAAGTTATATCGTCAAAAGGACAGAATCGCCACGGGGGTCACCACTAGGTTGACTGGTATTTGTACGGCAAAGCCACAATGTAATTCATTAGCCGAACAAGTAAACCTAGTCACATCTAACGAGCATTTTGTAGATGAAATCACCTATGTCGCAGAAGAGTCTAAAAGTCTTAGTGAAGTACTGACTTATTTCAACTCTATCCATAAAGCTATTCATTTCACACCAGAACCAGAATCACCCGCTTGTATAGCGTTCCTCGACATGCTTATATCTCGTCGAGAGGATGATACTATACAATGGAAGATGTATAGTAAGTCATATTGGACAGGCCATTATACAGACGTCAGTAGTTTTGTACCTCTAAGACAAAAGAGCAATCTGACCCGATGTCTGATAGACAGGACCATGAAAACGTGTTCGAGTGAGACAACTGAACAGGAGAACGTTTGTCTTCAATATACTCGTTGAAACAGGTTATCCGAGCAGTTTAGTCATAAGAATATGTCGATACGCACTAGAGTAAACAAACTACAAATTGCAGGCAAAAGTTTGTTTAGATTTCTGAGTGTCATTGAAAGCGTAACCAAGTTCATTGATGTGATAATTAATAAAACATACTTCGAAGCTGAATTACGCGTTCAGTTTATCTCCACACCGATAGTGTACTCCTAGCTGGAAGATACATTGCGTGTTCATGTCTCCTCTTTTGTGTTTACCGTTTCGTTTGTTCGTGTGAAATAGGTTATATAGGCCTCACAACACGGCGAATATTCGGGCGCATTCGGGAGCACCAATCAATGTGGATAGCCCGAGGTTCGATACATTAATTTTGTTCACAAAAGCCATCGCTAACATTTGTGGATAACAAGCACTTTTCAGTGGAAAACCTTGTGGAGGGTGGCCAACTACTCATCTGGAAAGCTTCATGTTTTACACCCAGGTGTTAAATTTGGCGTTCATTTTAGGGAAGACAAAATGTTCGGATACCTATTCAAACAGTCTCTGTTCAAAGAAATAATTTTTTGAGAATATACGATTCTCTGACAAGCTACTTATCATATGGTTATGGATGATCTAATATGAATTGGTATCCGTACGGATATCACAACTGGCCACCTCTGAATCCCATTCCTAACAGGCTTGTAAATTGCAGTAATGGAGACTAACAGTTGAAAAATCAAGCGAAGGCAACATATTCAATAAGTCTTTAATGAAACCACACTTGAAACCATAATTGACAACTATAACAAACGTCGGGTAGCACATTCAAAGCGAATCGGATGTCACACCCTCATCACTTAAAGCGGTGCCACCGAGGTAAGATTGGCTTCACTCTTGTGGACAGCTACCAGTTAATCTTTTTTACTTGTCAAACATTAAAGAATTTCTTGAATAAACTTCAATTTGTACAACGATTGCATATGAGTACACAGAAGTATAGGAATTTCAGCAAATAAACAGGTGACCTTAAAAGTGAAGCACCATGTGTAAACTTTTGTGAAAACTGCGAACAAATGTAAATGTAACCCAGCTTATCAGCGTATGACATATAATGCCGTATGACTTCACATCGTTTAACTTGAATATTATGTAATTTTTTAAATCTCATGATTGAGATTCATTGTGTTTCAAAGTTGAAAGGATGTAAACAGCACCCTTTCTCACAACTTTACCTTAGAAGCAATTTGTCCGATAATTCCGTTCCATTTCCCATCCGGTAACTTGACACCGTAATTGTGATCCATTTGTTCACTAAAGGTGTATTGCAATTCAAGGGCTTGTGCAATATCTCTAAACACTTCGATACTGTATCCTGTCCAACCATTTTCTGTCTTGATCACAAACGGTGGATCCTATTGAGAGATAGGTCAAAAGTAATGGAACCAAATTAAAATTACAATATAAAGTCATGTCTGCTGCGCAGAGTATTATTGAATGTAAGGTTCAAATTCTGATCCCTAGCAGTGTTCTAGTTGGGTAATGAAATTTTCCATCTACTTGTTAATAAAACTCAATCATTTTGATGTCACGGTACGTTTTTCTAGACAGGACATTCACAAAAGGGTGGAAAATGATCAGTTACTGGTATAAACCCCATGAAGAAACCATGATATCAGAATCATCTCACACTAAAACAATTCATTTTTAACAAAATGATAGGCTGCAAATAAATCGATACACTCAACGGTTCTGTTGCTGGTTTCCATTTCTGTTAAATGTGAGATGCCTGAAGCCCATACTGTAAATCAGTTACCGTCTGTTAACGCCAACGTAAGAACTTACTGATGAAGTATTCAACTCGGTATTAAACAATAACCAATGGGCATATTTGGCCTGAAATATTGATCTGTAACGTTGAATAAGCAAGTTCCACTTCTGCAAGTGAATGTCTAGCAAGGACTACTCTGCTGGCATGCTGTTTCTGGTTGCATGTGTACCGCATACGCCTCTTGGCATAAGAAACCACGCCGTACAAACCACACGTCACATAAAGAAACCGATACTTTTTAACTCACCCCTATTTTTCAAGTACGCGTGAAAGATTCCCTCGTAACCTGCTGTCATTTCAGTTAAAGTCTTACCTACGAAGTTTCCTAGCTACATATGTAAATCGGCTGCACTAAAACAGAACACTGTCATCTATTACATTTAAAACTACAAACTAATGATAAACGGAAAGTAGTTCTCCAAACAGACTCTAATGGACACGCTGACTTACAGGGATCACCAGCACGCGCAGAACATGACGTTTGCCCAAAGAAGGCAAATTTTCCTGATTTTTGATCGTGTTGAGATGGTAGTTATAAGTTGTATCCTAAAATGAGATCAAAAACTGAATTGTTTGTTCCATCGACTTTTCAAAAGAAAGCTACATTAAATATTTTAATAAATATTGTAAGTATAGTATCCACTTCAACAATATTTCATTATGCTCATTTTCAACCAGACATTTGAGGTTGAGCATCAGCAAAAATAGTGATCAACATCTCCAACACTAGTAACTGTAGACAGCGTAAAATGGCAACTCGAGATGAACTTTGACCAGTCACACAAACCAGGCCCGAACAAATTTGCTCTGGTACTTTTGTGTCTCGTGTGGCTTGTTGTAAGTGTTTGTCATGAATCAATTACGCCAACTGACCCAAACAAAATTGTAGGCTAAATTCGGTGTTTGTAGGTAGGAAATTATGATTTTGTTTATCAGATCTTAAGTTGCCATTAAAACTTCTTCTAATAGACAGAACGTTTATCTTTTTCTCCATCAACAATGGGAACAAATGGTCATGGTAACTAATGCATAAGATGACTATCAGCTTTTCAACTGGTGTGACTTATTATCACTCAGCATATCCATTGAAATGCTTTTCACAAGAAAAACTAATCATGTCCTAATTCTATACTCTTAGCAAATTTGTCGTCAGAAACGGAATATATCCAAAACGAATTGGTCAGAATTATCTCTATGCGCGATAAATATCAACGGAACAGTGTTTTATGCGAATTAACAATGCTTACCAAATCTTCACATTTTTGATTGTTTTCCATTCCATTCACTTCACAACGCCAAAGCCGTAGTTTGGCATTGTAATTAAATAGAGAACCATTAAAAATCAACTCTCCAGGTGCACCAATTCGAGCAGGCAACTGCGAATTGACCATGGAAATGAAATGAAAAAACACCGAAAGTATTTGAGTGAAAAGGCGCCCCAATAATCATACAATCGCGGTGTGGTATACGTTTGTTTTGATCACTGTTTAACAGATGAGGTCAAGTAATCCCAAGCTTTAACTCCTCTGAACTATGAGTTCCTTGACCTCAGATTAGAGTTGAAGTAAGTGCGCAATCTGATAGCATAGCAATTCTTGTTGATAACAGTGCTAAGCCTGCTGGTGATTGATTCAGCATGCGTGTCACGTCTGAATGACAATGAAATATGCATTGCTTTCTTTTCAACTAGGGGTACCGTGTTCTTTTTCTAAGTGTCTATAAGTCGTTCCAGGTAGCCAGTTTACAAGAGTACTGTGCGTAGGAACCACAAACCGTCGGGAATCTTAGCTCATGTACATATTATCATGCTTTTATCGGTCAAACAGTTTACGAGATATATTTTTTGCATCAGAGGGACAATGGTACGGAAATGGATATACTACCCATTCCATTTTTTCCCCTATAGATTGTTATGTTAAAAAGACTCATCAGCAGGGCGTCGGAAGAAGACGTATAGGAACGCCAGTTCGTTGTTATATTAAATTTTTAATGTGCATGTCACATTCTTATGGACCGAATTGAAGACAACTAAGATATGCGTTGGGTTAGCAGTTTCGCCAACTTCATACAGGATATCCTCCACGCATCGCTTATAAACATTATAACCATGGATAATTTCTAGTCGTTCTTGTGGAACTAGTTACGTCGGTCGCATGCCAGGCACTTATCTGAATGTATACTTGAGCATCATCTGGTCTGGATCAAAAACGGAACCATCCAAACAATTACCAGCGAAATTGTGGCACCTATTACGTCCATCTGCGCCATACTGTTGACCCGATCTGACCTTTCCGTTTGATCTACCGGTCAGTTAAAAGCCGTAAGATACCGAAATTTGGTCACAGCTGAGATGATCGGAATCTGACTGAATAACCCACCCTTCTGCGTACAGAAGCACTTTATTCAGGTTTTGCGGTTTCCATGGCCTACCATCCACACCATGACCGATTAAACTGCTACGGTTCCAGTGATATCATAATTGTGAGGTAACTATATCGAAAATCTGTATGTCGTGTTTGACTGCAACTGAACTTGTCACTTGTTTTGTTCGCCGCGTCCCGACAACAATGTTTCATGCAAATGTATTTGGCCTGATGGTAAATAATCGGAAATGAGCCTGTTAACTACACCGTTTTTTCTGATGACCACTGTGGGAATTTTTAACCACTGTGGATATCAACAGCATTTACAACAGCTGTGGAGAAACTCAAACTGCCTCATACTTTCACTTTGCAGTATAGTTTTACTGAGCAAAATGCCAAGTGATAGATTCAGCGGTGTTTGATATACAGCACAACTCTTCTAGAAATGAGTTATGAATTATGAATCTGAATACTCGCTGTTATTATTGTAGGACGTATACCCGAGGTTCACCGGGCACACGTAACTGATCAACAGCAACAACCACTAAGTCATCTATGTACTTTCGGACAGTTTTAGCCGGTTAACACATTCTATTTATGTCAACCTCACTTATAAATTTCGAACCGCATTTGGAAAATCGTTTCTGGACCGAATGATATATAAGAACAAAACCGTGAATACCAGTTGTTACAAAATGAACACGTCGCCTTTCCATTGTGGACTCATGCGTTTGCCATCTTCAATGTGCTATTAATTGTGGGATTACGGATACATTTCTGTTTATTGTATATATGTAAATACAAGAAGCTTCTGATCGATTATTAATTACATTCTAGCTGTGTTACTTCCCTTGCTAATTGGCCTAGAGGTCATCTGAACAAAACGACTGTCCTGCTAGTCAATATAAACAAGGTCATAAGCTCGTTTGGCTCACTACGCTGGATGCGATCTCATTTAGGTTCTGCAAAATGTAGGCACAGTCATGGTTCATTCACTGTTTGATTAGAGGTTATTGCACTGCTTCTACGTAAGTGTCCACAAACTAGGGACACTTCCCCCTGCATGTGATTTTGCTAATTTACTCCGAAAACTTTCAGTTTAAAAAGCATCGATAATTTTTTTTGGAAAACGTTTGTGACTAACTGATAATCTACATGCTCAAAACATTTAGTATATAGTAAGTTCTTCTATTTAAGAACAACAGTTTCTTCAGTCCAAGTGTGTTTTGAGGAAGTCTTTATCAGAAGTATAGTGTTATCATAATGCAAAATTACAGACTGGTTAAAGGTTGTTTTGAAAGTGAACAGTGAATCATTATCATACTGGGAAAAAACGAGTACAAAACATGTGGACCCACTTTACGAACTGCATCTGCAAAACGGTAATACCGTGTATTCGTGGTCAGTGCAGGTGGCGAAACATCACAAAGGCTCTCGTTTACTGATTTCAGAGCTGGAGGCCATTGATTACTTAGCTTCACTTGGTTGAATGCAAGCACTGCGGTTTTTACAGCTTCATAAGCAAAGACAATTCTCATCTGTGAAGGTGGATAAGCGAAGAAATGCGACAACTTAAATTCAAGGCACCAATTGTTAAATTATCAATTATTAATAAGTTGCGTGCATATTTTTACGGGTTGAAATTTGGTGATTTTTATTTAGAATACTTGGCTGTAGCAGTTCGGACCAAATGGAAATAATTTCAAATTTTCGTGGATGGCGCAATTTCCATATTTGACTGAAATTTGCTACAAAACTTCCAATAAAGTAAAGACGTTGCTTAAAAATCTTGTTTTCTGCTTTTATTGTCTAATTAGTTTACGATAAAATAAAGGAAGATATTTTTTGTGATTACGAATGTAAGCTGGAATTACCGATATCTCAATGGCCAAGTATAGCAGTTACAACCTCAGTAGGTGTTAATCAAGATTACAACAAACGAAAGCTGAAACGAAACACATGTTTCTGTGTATTCGGAAAAATAAACTGGTGTTCCACGTTATAACCCTTCTGTCTTGGCTTGGGCCGTTCATGTAGAAATAAACTGTACAGGACGTCAACTGGCGACTTTATGTTATAAATCATATTCTCACCTGCCAGGATCTGAGCTCAAAACGGTGAATGCGATAACATAGCAGACTGAAATTACGTCCCTACTCTATCTGTTGAGTAAGTTTAAGTAGACAAACAAACAACTGGCTTGAGGCTGACTGTTTTGAAACGTGACATTCAAGTGTATCTTACAACATACGACCATATATAAATATATATATATATATATATATATGACATCTCCTAAATTGCACAAGCTTTGAACTTATGTCTTCTTCGCCCACAGATTTATTGCTCTCAACTAGTCAGATACCGTTGTGCACTTAAAATGAATAAATCAATTACGTAGGTTTATTTACGGTAATTCGTAGTTATTATATAGATTGAACATCACCCACAATTGATCGCAGCTGTCGCATTCCCATAGACTTTCCAGTCGGCCCCTTTCGAAAAGCAGAAGCACTAGACTCGAGTTTCGCTCTCAGTAGAGAAGGTCAGAAGTGCATATCATTGCCACTGCCGGGACTAGAACCCCGGACACGCTTTTCATGAGGTAACCGTGTTTACCACTGCGCCATTGACCTCACGTTAGGCACGGCCCAATTATCATATGTGAACACTCGACCACTTTCGCTTGTGGGTAATGATCAGCTTGTCCGATCGCCTCGAGAGGAGACAGTTACAGTCTGTTAACTCTAATCGATGACCCCTCGACTAGGACTTCTCTTTTCAAGTTGAAATCGCAAAAATCATTGACATGTTGAGCGGTAGTTGATTACTGATTACTGATTAGTTGATTACTTATCATTACTCACAAGCGAAGGTGATTGTGTGTTCACATATGATAATTTGGTCGCGCCTAATGTGAGGTCAATGACGCAGTGGTAAACACGGTTGCCTCATGAACAGCGTGTCCGTGGTTCAAGTCCCGGCGGTGGCGATGATAAGTACTACTGACGAGCTCTAATGAAATCGTAACTCGAGTTTAGTGTTTCTTTTCTAAAGGGGCGGAATGGGAAGTCTATGGGGATGCGACAAATGCGATCGATTTTGGGTGACTTTAAGTCTATATGAAAACCAAAATCCCCCACTACTCATCAGTAATTCGTAGTTAACTAGCCCTCATACATCTCACCTACATTTCATGGCTTGTCTTCAAATAAATACTCGACTGCAGTGACTCGTATTTCAATCCGGGTGAGTAGGTCACTGAGTTACGGTTTCCAAAACTGTTGTAAGTTGATCGAATTTTTATCCTAAACAGATCTACACTTGATCAGTGACGTTGATATCCAGTGAACTCGTCTGTCAAGGAAGGGTTCCTATTCTAACCGACTTTTGATAGCATCACCTGTCTTAACATTTCAACTCCTCAATATTCCATATCATCAAACTACATGAATGAGCGTAGGCCCGAATCTTAAGGAAAAAGTGTTGTCATTTTCAACAATCGTTAAACATCATTCTTGGATGACAATCTCCAGAAAAATGTTTAGTATCTACGAAACCTCTGACCTCAGGCGCGGTCTATCCATCATTTTGTTATGAGATGTCCGATATTTTTTTCAACTATTCTATCACATTTATCAAGTCACTTTTTGCTGTGAGTTGAACAACAACCGATTACCGACTTCACCAGCACTAGTGCAGTTTACGCAGACGCGGGTTACGGAAATGAAATTTTGATGCCAGTTGAAATGTGGATGGAATACCTTTTTTGGTCAAGGTTTATTGCTGAGGAATTTTCTTTGTTGCGTTCAGTAGAAGTCATAAATTTCCTCAACACATAGTACAAGTACTGTGCGAATGAATGATTTTTAAAAATACCCACTGAATTCAAATAGACAAGGAAGTTCGCAATGCTTCGTCAATGATTACTGTCAGACCGAAACCCTACGACTGGTCAAATTCTTGTTACCTAATGCAAAGGGTAGCACGTTCAATTCCTCATTCGCGTTATCTCTACCTGACTAATCCAACCCGAGGATGGGCATCACAGAAACATTGTGACCAACGTTTGTAGCCTACGCGGCCCTGGCCAGTGCAAACTGGCAGGACGACGTGGACTGTATTCGTCCGTACTAAGGGAGCGTAAAGTAATTACTAACCGAAAAACAACAATGTGCCCTGGTGGGCTTATATTCCCTAATTGACATTCAGGCTAAATACAATATAGTAGCAGTAAGAATAGTTGCGAAGTGAATATGGAAATCTGTTACTAGGGGTTGCGAACTGTTTGCTTCCTAGCATTCACGCAATCACTGTTCCAAATTTTGCGTTCAGTTGTTTGTAGGCCAGCGGAGGTTAGGTATCCATGTGTGATTCTTCGGAGTGTGGTGAGCAGGGTTGTACGTTCGAACATTTATAGCCTGATTAATGATCAGCGTTCTGATTCCCATCATGTTGGGCCATTTCTGGACATATAGTTGGGAATCCGAAAGACAACTTCCTTTTTAGCAGAATGATAAAAGTAGCTCCAGTGGGAAACAATCCAGCACGAAACTGTTTTGATCACTACTAGTCAGCGCAAGATGCTGCTTACGTATATCGAACAGCTGCATTGTACTGCTACCAATGAATGATATCCGACACAAACAAACCTATAAGTTTCTGCAAAAACTGTCTGGGGGAAAAATGAGTTTCTTTTTCCATCGTTCCCCACTAAAGGGTTTTGAACGAAAATTTACTCGTCCAAACGTTTACCACTGACCTCTCAGTGAAAGTTTGACTAATCACTGTATATCTTTTATTCACAGAGAGTGACAGTTTTCTGTTTAATCACCGGCTTTGGTTTATGAATAAGAACGTACTGGGCATCTATTATATATGAACACCTCTTTGGAAAATATCAGTTTAACCAGTAATATATCGATGGTGCAAATCTGTAATACAAACCACCTCGTGCACAGTACGATTCATGGGGTTTTGCTTAGAAATATAATGCAACCAAACCACCAAACTGGATGTAATAATGTAAGTATGAATAGTGCAAATGTCTCTTTAAGTTGAAACAACTTTTGGTATCACGCCGGCATCCAGAATGTATACACAACCGCTGCACTGAAACTCTTAGGGGTAGTTAATGCTTCCGAAGAGCTTAATTAGGTTTAGTAATAACGTCCATTCCATGACACAGAAACGTCATCAGACTAGATGGACCGATTATGGGTTTGGTAGGGAAGACCTAAGCAACCAGACAAAGCGGAAGGTAAAAGGTCATGAATCAGGTTTATGTAGATAACGATCAATGTGAGGTTCAATGAATAGCTGGCCATAAATATTAACACCACAGTCTGTCAGATAGGTCGGTCAAAGGGCAAATCTCTTTGATGTAACCAGACAAGGGAATCTTATCCTGGCCTTGTTAAAATCGTCGTTGTAAGCTGGGTTAAAATCTGACCGCGTACTATTCTCATTGAAGTACGAAGTAATGCCTCCAAAGTGGCGTCTATAGGGTGTAAATTACCAGAAAGACATACTCAATTGAGTAGTTTTTATGTTGTTAATAAAAACTTCGGTTAAATCACGATACTGATGTGAGCGCATCATCACTGCCCCTCTCAGACGGCAATATTTGGTGTGAACACTATTTGTGCAAAATATTGATAATTTTCAAAACTCACTCTTTGGGGAGTTCGCATGTCTGCTGTTACATTCAATCAAACTGGTAAGTTTGATATAATTGACTCACCGTAATCACTGTGTACATGAAAAGGGTGAGTACTTAAGTGTTTACTGAGAGTCCAGGAATCAACCAAAACTGACGGTCGGATGACTGAATAGTACCCCAAGGGTAGGTTTAAAGAAAATCAGCTTATTGTCCAGGGATTTGTATTTGTGATTCTCAGCCACTCACTGTTTTCATTTTAGTGTTCGTCTAGGGGCCAGACAAAGTTTTAGTAACGCACTTTCCTTATAGTTAGACGCAACAACAGAAGCTTTTGAACAATACTGTGCAATTAACTGTGCCGCTGAGTGATTCAAATTTGCAGAACCGCGAAGTCGAATGTTATTGGAATTTGTGTACATGTATTACAAACAGTCGGGTAAACACATTAATTGGTAAATGTCTTTTAGCTTAGTAAATAATGATGTCATAGTTAATCACGTTGTCTTTTAACCGTGCAACTGTTTGCCTCTGTAGACTTTTGTTCTGCTTCGTTCACAATTTAATGAGAAATAACTCAACGTTTAATACCTCATACTACTTGAGCATGGGCTGGGATAATAACAGGATACCAACCTGGTCTACATCTGCTCGGGACCAGTTTTGACCAACTGCAACTTTCACGCGCCCCAATGCCTCATGATCCGCTTCTTTCAAATCATGTTTAAGGCAGTAGAATGTTCGTTGAGCATTTGCTATGCCACATCGACGCTTTCCCTCATCATCTTGATAACAAAGCAGTTCGCATGTATTCACATTCAAGCTCCCATCGTAGATAAGCCAGTCTGTATGTAACTGCTCTGCAATGATTGGCCGATCGCGAATTGTGCTCAAAATCGTTTTCATTGTGGACGATCCGATTTTTACAGTCCACAAATCAGACTGAACAATTTTGTGAAGTTTGGTAAACAACTCATACAATTCTTTAACATCTATCGGTGAATCCAGTTTGACGAAGTACCGGCCGACAAATTCCAATTTACCAAAATCCGAAAATAGTGAATTTGGTCCTTTTTGGGAAAAAGAAAGGTTTGAAACACTTAGTTCCGTTTAACCACTTCATTAGAACAGAAAGAAGATACTTATTGCGATATGTTAACATTTCATTTACTCTCATCAGTCGCAAACGTAAAACGTGTTAGTTGTGTACATTAAACAGATAAGGACAAACACCTTATGACAACAGGTCACCAAGTTGACTCATTAAACCCATTCAAAATACTGTTGTGCAATCGAAACCTGAAGTTATTAACTATCCGCGAAGCGACGTTCATCAGAACTTACCAGCCGACGTTATGTATACAAAAGTAGTTGAGGCAACTTATCGAGTTGCCACGGTTGTGATTACTTAATAATTGGTGTGATTGTAGATGTGTCTAATCCCTGTTTGTCCTTATTTGCATGACGTATATAACTGGCATGCATTAAGCTTGGAACTGATGAGAGTAAATAAAATGTTAACATATCACAACACACGTCTTTTTTCTGCTCTGCTGAAAAATAAGGAAGCCTACAGTGAAATATATATCATGTTCAAGTCATAAGTACATCAAAAGTTTTTCACAAAAACAACAAACAGTAAAGGTGTTGTCAGTCAGAGTTTATACTGTCATCAGAACGTAAGTGAATCTTGAAGGGAGGAAATATCAGAGTACAGCAAAGATAAACAAATCTAGTATTTCGCGTAAAGGTATTTCGAAAGGAATGATTACAGCAATTTGTGAAGTAAAGTAAACATAGACTGCCAACCGGTTGTCACAAATCAGCTCTTCAGTAACCCGTATATTCTAACATTTTTAGTTTCATTTTGTGAAATGCAAAAAAACTCTAACGTTCACATTTTGTTCGTAATAAGTAAGCTCCATGATAACACGAAACGTTATAAAACATATGGTGAAAATGTTACATCTGCAGGTGAGTTCAAATGCATCAAATGCAATCGTGTAATATGATTTCCAAAGAATCATTTCGATTACTTTTGCCGACAACGTTACACAGACTGTGCTGTGTGTGGATGAATAATTTCGGATGTGTACAAAACAATCATTATCCCTGATGATGGTACCGAACAACAAAAGTGTACAAATCACATTTCTAGACCGTGACCTGCATTATTTTGTATTTATCATGACAACACAGGATTGACAACTCAAACATATTTGTTCAACGTAAGATTGAAAAAGTCATAAAGGCTCTTTAAAACGCGTTTGATTAAAAAGTAACCAATCAGATGGCACAGTTTCCCAACAATTCGGCCACTCAACGACCTTTTTGGGAGCGTTTTTATAAACTTACTTTTGACTAGACGTTACTCATGGATAATCGGAGACGTTGCTTTTCGATTGACTAAAATTTCGTTTTTATTAGGGCTCTTCATTAATGTATATCCTTTCTAACACACGCTCTCATAAGGCAGGCGCGTTGACTACTCACTCTAATGAACTGACTTTAGGCATTAACGAATTATCATATGCAAAATGACCTGGTTGCACAGTGTTGGACTTAAACCAAACAAATCTTCGACCATTTATCAGGAATAGATTGACTGAATGTGCTTACCAAGATGCTTAGTTGGGCAGCTGGGTAGGTGCGTTGCAACGCCGACATAAATTTGTGACTAATGTTGTTCGTCAAGTGGTCACCTTTGAATTGAATTTGCATAAATATTTTCTTTTTCTGCCCACTGCAGCTTACCACTTTTGGAACTTCCATCTTACTATGGAGATCCACAAACCTTTCAGGGTAGCCGTTATCCACCGGCCTTCCCCTAATAAACTCTTCTTTCTCCAGTCGATCTGCTGTGCAAATCATTCTGGCTCTGTGGAATAACGTTTTCACTAGCCCTCGTTTATAAGCAATAAGTGCGAGGCTGGAGAACCGCAAATATTGTCCACTTCAAGTTGGCTTACGATAAACAGTTCGTTGTAATGTACCATCTTGATGTCTGGTTATAAGAATGCCTAAGAACGGCAAGCAATTATTAACTTCCACCTCATAAGATACAGATAGGTATGGGTGGACAGAGTTCAAATAGTTATAAAATGAAGTAAAAGTACATTCATCAGTAAAACCTAAAGTGTCGTCCATGTAACGTTTGTGAAACAGGATCCCCGAATTCCCTTCCTGAACTTGCCTTTCAAGCACTCCCAAAAATACATCCGCCATTGTATAATCGTAAAAACACAAGTGCTCTTGAACCGTATATAGTGTGACAAAAAATGTTGAAGAAGAATGCAACTGAGATTGCGTGCGATGCTCAATTAAATCGCCAAGCTTGACTGTACTGTCCTTAGAAAGTTTGATTAAGTTAGCCTCATACTCCCAGCTTGGTAGACAGGCAACTGACGTCTGTATGCAGCAACTGATTAGTTACGAAACAAGGTAGCAGGGGTGTTTGTATCCTCAATACGATTACAACTGGGTCCGCAAAATTTCCGTACAACAGCGTAGTCAATGTTACGAAATAATTAAGCACACTTTTCTGCATCGCTTGACTATTTTTGGTCAAGAGAGAAATTGTCAATAAGAAAACATTTGTATGAGAAAGCAAATTCTCCAACGGTGGGTTGCATTTTGTAGTTAGCCTGAAGCCTTCAAGCGAGCTACTGGTGAAACCACATCTACTATTCACAAGAGAAACGCAGTTCGATTATGCACATAATGCTGTCCGACTTGTGCTTATCAGTCAGAGTCCTTTCAAGGTAATCAACAGAAGCTATGAAAACGTTTTAGCATGAGTTCTCGAACCAAATTCAAATCGTTTGTTGTAAAGTATAACCATTATTTAAATTTAAAAACACCCATCTAACTCAGTTCATCAGTTGCACCAAATATTCATACTACTACAGTTAACAGCTTCAGGCAAACGTTAGGACTGATGAGGTTAACCTTTTAGCAAATTAAGTATCTACGTAATTAATGGGCAACACTGCGGAGTAAAAAATATCAAGTAAACACTGTCAACGCAGCTGACTGATAATGGATTTATTTTTAAACTTCCGTGAGAACCGACTTCAGAAAACGAAATCATTGTACTTTGCAGGTCAAGTCATTTCACCGACTAACAACGGAACATAGCAAAATGTTGTATTCTAATTTCTGTATCAACCAAACGTTAGGTTGCCAACTTGTCGTTTAAGAGTCGCGAAATAAGCATGCAGTTTAATTTCATTGGTCAACTGAATTATTTCTCAGTTGATCAAACAACACACAGATGTTTGCGCTTCTCATGCACGTCCTACTTCGTAGCTGTGACCATTCTATCGTGAACCTGTCTCCGGTAGTTTACGGTAAGACGTGCCGCAAGCTCCTCACATATGGTGTAGGTCGCAAGAAAGAATATGTTCACCTGATTTAAGTTTTTGTTCTCGATGACTCGTCTATCTAATGTGATCAGTTGACTAGCTACCTGAATTTCGGCTTCTAGATTTAATCCTCTTAGGAACAACGCCTGCCCATAAGGACAGGGTTTCTTCATCGAGATATTCCACAGAAGGAAGAAAAATCTTATAAATCCAAAGATCATTCATCAGTAAAATGTATTTCAAATCCACCACGCGAGTTAAAATGTTAAAATTAGGCTTACACTGACACATTTATAGAAGGCAAAAGATGTTGCAGAATCTGGCAAGTCACAAAACGGCTGAGTGAATTAAAATGGCTTTTCAACACAACAGTGGTTGAAGGTAAAGAGCCTTACCGCACTTTTAACAGAATGGCGAATAATTCCTTCTCGGCTGCAATGGAATTTTCCCTTGTCACTGACCTGTCCTTACCATTTAGGAGACCAGCTCTTTTCAAAGAACCCATCCAGTTGAAGTCCACCAAAGCAAACGGACCAGACGATATACCACCGATTGTGCCAACCAACGTGCCAAGGAACTCAAAGTTGTTGACTGTTTATGTACGACACACATCACATAAGTGGCCTAATTTCTCAGTATCTCATCTACATCTGTGGTATTAAAGCGTTTGAAAATTTCTTTCTCGTTCGAGTGGAATCTCAGGTGAATATCACGAAATCTACGACGTTTGTCTGTTGTCGTTCACGCTCAGCCTGGGAAGCTCTGATCTGTTTACCTCATTTTAATCTGTGATCGCCTGATATAAACTGAAGAACTGTATGCATACGTTCCATGGACTACGGGCCTGCATTTGGAATCAATACTGGACAAACACTGCTCAGATTCTGAAACAATTCTGAATTTAAACATAAGCTTTTGTGCGATTACTTTGTAAGTCAAATATCTCCGCCTGATGAGTTCATACGAGGAAAAAGTGGCCATGGAGTGTCGGCATGTAAGTGGAACTCAAGGAACATCACAATCACCATTTCGAACTATTTCAGTGGTGGTCGGTTCAATCTGACGATCCGAAACGGACTATGTCCGCTTCCACTAACGAAGTGAAAACAAGCTTTAACTCAATTACGTACAAACTCGACCGTCAAAACCGATGCTGATATAACTGGTGGGTGAACTCAACCCGCCGACATACCTTCTGGGGAGTGGTTAGCTAGGTGGCCGCACTGCTAGGTTGAATCTACCGTCATTTGAGCAGCATGGTGGGAAAGATGTATGGTATTTAGTCTCTAGGCCCATCTCATTCGTGGTGATTTAAAGCTATAAAATGCGAAAAAATGAATCTCAGCAAGTGTGTTTCTACGATCAGCCAAATACAAAATGAAACCCGCGATGTGAGTGGAACCAGTTCAAATAAATTGACTTTCGCATGTGCTTGTGAAATTACTGAATTTTTTGCCAAAAAGGTTTTCCAGATTTGTAAGTTACTCAACTCCCGCGAATTGTCATGTGACCACAGTTTCTCTTTCTTCCTTGTCAATATAAGGTGCATGAGTGACTTACGAAAGAGTATCGTGCACGTATGAACTGTCCTTAAAAACAATTTCACGTAAATGAAGAATTTCGTTGTGAACAATGAGGTTGTTGCACACTTTGATAAGAAATGACTCATTCCATAACTAGTACGATGCACGTTTACGAAAACTTCATGGAAGGCTGAAGCAGACAGCTCGAGACACCAATCGTGCACAACTTACCCAGCACTTCATCCGTAACGAACACCGTATCGCTGTTTATGGTACGCAACAACTGACCCGAGAATGCTGAGAGGGCTGCCTCTACCGCACATCCAGGGAATCGCACAGAGGGCACACCAATAGTGGCGGTTATGTGACTCGGTTGTGTTGCTGTAGGTGTGAGCTGAAACGTGGGGCACTCGACTGGATCCATGGTCATTAGCCCCGTATCCAGCTGACGGGCCAGATATCGTAGGAGGCAGCGATTGACGGTGAACATTGTCAAATCCAAAATCACATCAGGATGCTTCGACGGATCGTTTTTGATAGCATCACATACTGGGTAGAGATGTATAATGTAGAAGTATATTATTTTAACTGGTATATCGGACTTGAAACAAGGTAACCAGCGATTCATACTAAGATTCTTTTTCAGCGAAGGAAACATACACTGAATGGATGTGACGTTTGTTTTATCAAGAGGCCGACTACTCGAATCTATGCAGCACTCATTTAAACACAGCCATTGAGCGTCGCTATTTCAGCTAACACTATGGTCAAGTAAGAAGAATCACAATGAAAATATCACACGCAACGTTACTCAGACTTTCCTATAGCTCAAATTACAGAACGTTTATCAGTTGTTGTGGTCCCGAAACGAAGTTACAGGCATTGGGACCTAGCCTGATTAAACCAGGTGTCCTACAAGTTTGAGGTTCATATCATTTCAGCGCTGCTACCAGTTATGGACGGTAATCTGTTGATATATACCAACTGGCGACAAATATAACCATGTTTGTCTTCTTGGTAGAGTCATTTGGTGGTGCAACCAAAATTAGGTGATTACCGCCTAACTGGGCACATATATTTATCACGAACTTAACTATCTGTCATCGTAACCAATCCCCTCGTAACCTAGTCGCGTGTCTACCGTTGCGCTGAAATCCCTGGGGTAAGTAGAATTTTACAGGCTGAAGGAACCTCACGAGACCGATGGACGATAGGATGTAGTGGATGGTGCTCAAAAAAACACAGATGAAGAGTACCATTGTATACAGATTTCGTTTCGGAGAAAATGAGGCTGTAATAATAAAACTCTGTAATAAAAAGAAGGTTTTTAAAAGTTTAATGACAAATATACACCAGACGTAAATATTCAATCCAAAAAACTAATTCAACACGCAAACACCTGCGAACACTAACATTAGTCGCGTATGCGTAGTTGAAATGTCCTTGCCTTACCACTAGTAACCTATTGATAGGTCCACCACCAACTTCGGACACAATGCTCAACATTGGATGTGCAATCATATTAAAATTGTGTTGCTTACAGTTAACACAACTCATCTGGCATTACATTCTTAACAAGTGACCTTGAAGAGAATGAATGGAACCGTAATTGATAATATGCCTCACAGGGTGCGAGGTTTGAAGTAACATTTACTACGTCAAATTACAACCGTCTCGAACATAAGGACAGTACCTGGAGACTTGGGTTGGTTTGATATACCTTTTAGAGTAAGAAGCCAAAATAAGCTTCTGACAAGCTTTGTAACCTTACACTAAACTCACACAATATGATGTGTGTAGTTTGTGCGGAGTGATTAACTAGTTTGAATATTTAACTCCAGGTGAGACCGTGAATTTGGACCCAACATTCAGACAAACCGTTCCAATTAACTCGGTAAGCATACCAGTTGGCAAGGTAACCTCTTCATCATCGAGGCTAAGCTAACAGACAGATACAGCAGTTCAGAGACGATCATTTTCAGACCTCACACATGAACCGTAATACCTAAATTTCTGCCTTCAGACTTTTCTTAGTGCACGGCAAATGATAAATGTGCATCACATTACATTTGGAGATGTTACCTGGAGGCTGATGTGCTGTGACTCGACACTGAGAAATGTTCGAGTCAATTCGAAAGTTTTCCGTTTCACAAATCTTATCTAACATCGGCCACCTGTTCATCACATTAATAAGTTACACTTCTTCAAAACTTACTAGTTGTTATGTTTGGAGGATTAATAATAAAAATGACAAAGGAACTGGAAATCATTCTTTAGGTGCACTGTTACTTATACCATATCAGTCATGTTACATTCCAGTGATGTTCAAACTGGTTAACGTTCGCAGAAATCGATGATAGGTATTAGTGAGGGTCTGCTTAAAACAAACTACTGAAGTTTCAATCGTAGAAATGTGTAAACAGATTTGATTAATACTGTACAGAAACTCGGAAGGATAACTACTGAATTAATCTCTACTGCCAAACCTGTGTATTACGCTACGGATACAAGCAGGATAGTCATACATTAGAAATCTGCCTAAAATTCACATTGATCATCAAGCAATAGTGCACTGTATAAAAATGAGGTATGCCATTAAAAGTTACCCATGTTTATTAAGGATATCGCGAAACTATATTTGAAAAATTTAACTGTCTTGTTGTACTCAATTCAGTTGAAAGTGCTTGATAAGGTATAATTTCTGAGAAATTCGGAAACGTATTCTAGCTGAAAGAAACGCCCGTGGAACTGTCCCATTGGAATTACAAGCCTTGCTGTTAGCCTATTTGTTCTCATTTGTGTGAATCCTGCTGACATGCTTTTTTGCAAGTAAGCTCTGTCCTTTACCAAGACGAAGTTGGACATAATAAAAACAATTCCCATGGTGTCAAGATTATAAGACTTAAGGACTATTTATGCTTTTGTTAAATGGTTGCAAATAGTCAGTCTTGTGTATCAAGATGTATTTTTAATGCATTTTCCTGTGCAATATGTGACACAAGATATTTGTATAATGCAAGCAGATTGATTCAGTGTTTTGAGTCTAGATCAGATCCAGAGCCTTTTTGTTCGAGACCTTTGTTTGAATCTTTTTGTTCGTGACATTTTAAGAATACAACAAAATTGTAAAAAATGAACGTTTGTGGTATAAAATGAAGTAAGTTTTTTCATAGAAAGGCCCATGTTTTTATAACCTTTGAGGAGTGTTACGTGCACAAATATAAAGCAAACATCCATAACAACTACTTATGAAACACCCCGATACGAACACACACATCGCTATGCCTAACCAAATGCTCAGTTGCCGATCAGTTTGATATGAACAGAACACGTGACCTTCAAGTAATAGTGGGATGAGGTAGTGGAAAAACACGGTAGTGAGCAAACTTTTGGTTTTTGTGGTTAATCTTCAAACCTACAAAAATTTTTTTCCCACCTTGTGCTGGTATACGTAGATCGTTTGAAAGATAAGTGACTGAATGAAATATGAATAGAAACCTGAATTACGGACTACATACAAGTCATATCCAGACTGTAATAACTGTCACGCTGTACTCGAGCAACAAGCAGGCTACAACAACTTTGGTTGGTAATGATTGAGCATAATAAAATCAACGTCTTAATGAAATATACTTGTGTACATCCTCTTTTGGTTGACTTTAATTTGCACAAACCAGTATAACAACAAAGTTTCTAAAACCACTAAGCGCAAATGATAGCCATATGCTCCAAAATCTATAGGCATTGACTGTTTGAGACACCAGAGACTTTATAAAGAAAACTAACGCGAAATCCAGTGTTTAACCTTTTGATGTCAGTTCTTATTTATTCAGGAGAGGTCATCGTTTGTCACTTACAAACCTTAAACTAACCAACTGCAAAGATTGCAACGAGTAATGGGTATGACGGATGGCTATTCAATATCTTAAGTAAGTGACCCAAGCAACTTAATCTGAACATAGTCAACGTAAAAGCTTGGATCTAATATACAGTACTTTTCCGTTGAAAAATTTGGTTTGTAAGTTAGAAATACCAATTGTAACAAATACGCATTCAATAAATAATTTGGATAAATAGAGGTCTTTGAAATTGCACTGAATACAATAAGTAGGTTTTCTAACTGTGTTTGTGTATTAAGACTGTATTTCTTACAAAACGATATTTATTATGTAGTGGTCTGTCCAAAAGTTCATCTGTATCATGTAACTGATTTAGATGTTCTAGTAATTATGAACCAAGTCTGCATGAGAGGGGCAAACTTAACAGTGTTGTATGAATAGAATTTGGCGGACAGGTAATTACAGTTAAAATAATCAATTGACTAGATGTTTTTCAACTGGACTGTGATAGAAGCAGTAAAAGAAAACTCATTACATATTTATGAAGTTGTGCGAAGCTTATTACTCCCTCCACAAAAATTAACCCTAAAGTTAGCAGCTAGTTGGGTATGTCAATTTGGATTTTAAAATTCTGTCGATAGTTCCAGAAAACCGTGGCTTCAACCTTTCCTCCTCCGTTAGAAAACTTCTTTGTAAAATCTAAAAAATCACTGAATTGTTTCAGTAAAGAGAACAATTTATAGTTGAATATATCGTTGTATGTTTACCGTGAAATGTTCTGCAGAAATCGATTACCAGAACGGACACACAGATAAACGAGTGTTTGCAGGAATTACACAGGATTCATTACATCGTTGTATTATTCCAGAAGAAACGGAATGACCGTATTTCCTATTGATTGTTCTCACAAATGGTTCACAAAAACAAGGGTAGAACGCTTTGCCTCATAATTACAGTCTCACTGCTAAGAAGACACTTGCTGACTTGCCATAATTGGCTAATTTTTAATTGATTATCATCATGCACAACTCATATGTAGTACTGCTTGCTGAATGTTATATTTGTGAGTTTTCTGGAAATAAGAGGTTTATGATTTAGACGCCAATCTGAATCCAACTATCAGAAATTCCTGTTTTTGAAAGGCTGTTCATAAATTATAATACATACTTCATTATAACCTAATGTCGTAAATCCTGTTGGATTTCTAAACTTGTCTGGTATTCACTGGTAATTCTTTTAAATAAACTTAAAATTATTTTAGTTTACATTTCAAATGTTACGTTGAATGCAGTGACACAAGCAATGGGTGTTTCATGGTGAAGTTCATCAGAAACACAAATTGTTTCATGATTGTCACATTTTTCCGGTTTAAGTGCCCTGTGAATCACGATCATGTGTAACACTTTGTCCACTGCAGGTGGTGAAGTTAACAAACAACTAATTTGCACATTGTTTTTTATGTCGTTCTGAGACATATTGCACTTTGTAGGATACAAGTAGTATCGTGGTTTTTGTAAGAGATGTACATAAATACAGCTTGTTTCTAGATCCTAACTAGTTTAGAATTCATAGTAACAACTCTTATGCATTTGCTAATCACACTGCAAGAATCTAATGATGTAGAAATGTCCCCGTGATCTAGATAGACACGGTTCATTATAAGATATTACAATACGTCTGATTTGTAGGACACTTTAACATCTAAGGATTTACTTTAACATACAGTGTTGATATGGACCACACATTTTATCGATAGTGAAAACTATGTGAACATATATTCTTGAAAAGTTGCTAATATTTTTTAACGAACAGAAAAGGGGCATTCTTTAAAGTGTGGAATTCTGTTCAAGGCTATATTGTCAGGTAACTGGTGAGAAGCGGTACAAGATAGTTTATACCACACTGAAGATTATGAAGATTTTTGGATTATGTAGAATATTACTCACACTGTTGAACAACAAATGGGCAGTTACTGTCGATACTACATAGTATGAGTGAACCTGATGTGATATTCACATGTTTGTCACTGTTCATTTCATTGAATTCTTGAGTAGGTGCACATTGCATTTCTTTCTATATATGTTACTGTTCAGGTTTCAGCCAGATTGTTCAGATGTCTTTCATTAATTTTAGAGGTCTTCAACTTGATTCAACCCAGCCTGCTCCCGAGAAATGTAGGTTTTATTAACATAACCCCAACATCAAGCTCGGAGTTAAAGTACTTCCCTGATGGACTCAGTTATCCAACCATTTCCCCGGATCCTGATACAGTGGATAGACAAGTCATGGAAACAGTTAGTTTAACACGATGAAATTTTATAAGAGGGTCATGAAGTTTAAACAAAGCCTGTGAACTGTGGATCACGGAATTTATTGATGCTAAGCAGTCCGGAGGGGCAAGAAATGCCGAACAAGTTTCCGTAACCATTAGTACCAACCAGACAGACGGAAGCGGGTAGAACTGTACTTAGCGTTGATCTGATGATACTGAGAATTCGCCTTCTGAAGTTCCAGATTAAAGGTGAAAATAAACGTTCGAATGGAGAAACAATCATTTTGTTTTACCCAGCGGCTTTCTGACATTATACATAATCCACGAAATAAACAGTACGATACGGTCCCTCATCAAGATTTCTTAGAAAGTTAACTCATACAGAGTGTCAAAACCTTACAACTGGTAAGTGGTTTGGAGCGCTTATTAATTTTGATGAGATCATACTGTAGAACTTGCGAACTTCGGCCGAGTTTAAAGCAGTGCCATAACTCTACCATCTTTGCACAACACAGGCACTACAACTCTCGACGCTCAAAAACTCTGCTTTTTAAACCAGTCGGAGATTGGAAAGTTACAAACAGATTTTTAAGTAGCACCAACCTGTAACACGATAGGTAGGATAAAACCAGGTGATAACATACCACTAAACGGTATTACAGAATACACTCACTTTGCATACTCAGAGTATTTAGGAATCCGGCTTCATCTGCCTCCACAAAGTAGTTCGATACGTATATAGGTGTCATGGACGGCTCGGGTGGTACTTTGCTAAGCTCCGTCAAGGCCAGATTCACAGCAACTTGGATTTCACTCCAACCCGCTCTAGTAACAACGGCTAAAGGGACCGAATATATAGTGGATATCAAACAGAAATTATAATCTATAGGGTTATTTTAAATACAATTTGTTTTCAGATGATCATAAAACCTGGCCTCATCTGCATAAACGTAGCACACGCCTGGTTATCTAACCATGTTGATTAAGAATACATACAGCTTATGAACTTTGACCACACAGGCTACAGTGAGAACGGTAAACGTAGCAGCTTCTACTATATTTTACGTGGAAAATACAGTCTTTAGCTATTCAAAACCATAATTGCTTACCAGTAATCTAGGTTCAGCCCACAAATGTAAATGATGTGCGCATTTTCAGCTTGATATAGAAGCTTCGATTCAAGAGAGACCTTCTGTATCTTTCCTAGGTAGCATCGGGTAACCCGAGCACAAACGCTCGGATGTATTTTGACATATGCAGAATACGAATCAACAGTCTCACCGAATAGATAATTAGAGAGAACCACAGCGTTCGAGTCGAACGAACACGTGTTCCACTGACGAACCATGATTTTACTGAAAACGGTGTCTAGTTCTTTCTTACGAATAGAGATTGCAAACAATTTCAGTTTATTTGTCAGCATTGTACCAACATGTGATCGACGTTCGGTCCATGTTTGTCAAGTTCTCCAATAGTTCATCCCCAGTCTAATGGCAGTTGTCCTGAGGATAGTGTTTAATATCAATTCATCTATCGGTTTTCTACAGTTTATTTGATCATATCAAAAAGTGTTTTACCATGAACTTTGAAAAGTTCTCAAATGAATTTTTAGTGTAGCCGCTACAGTAAGTACAAAAGCACTCAAATGAACAGTGATTTCCAAATTTTTTCGTCAGCAGAACAAAACTTTTGGAACAACTATTTCTTGTCACTCCAAGGTGCATGATTATTAAGCACAAATTGTGGAAAAAACAAAACTTTTCTTGTAACCCAACTAGACCCACAAGGTGCATCTCAATGACCAATGTTTTTTCCATACTGTTCGTATAGGTATACAGTTAAGGTTGGAAATGTTTATTTATGTGTGTCAACATGGCTCAAATTGATGCTTTTCATTGAAACGCGTGATTTCAAATGACTTTCTTGTCATTCAGTTTTTACTAATAGTTTAATATCACATAACTTCGAAAGAGTAGTCTAATCGGAACGCCGGTCTTCATAAATAACTAACTTGTTTCTGCTATATACAACAATAATTTAAACACGATGAATTCGAATCCTCAAAAACTGTTTTACAAAATAAGCAAACGTTTTTATCATGATAAACTGCTCCGGAGGAGCTTACCTATGTGGACTGATTCGGGTGTATGCAAACCAATCAAGAAATAACACAATAAAGACAATCCATAGAACCCGTTCAATATTCCCATTTTCACTCATAGATTCGTCCAGCCGGCAAAAAAGAAAAGAAACCGTTTGTCGTACTTGTCTCACCAAACCCCGTAGTAAAACTGACATAACATGTTCATCTGCTCAATTCTGCAGTCAGTCAGACAGTCTGTTGTTCTACTAGGAATTTTTGGTTGGTTTGGTAGGCACGTGGGATGGTATGTCTTGTAGTTAAACTTCCTATAGGTGATGGTTTGTTTACTCTAAGTGTTACTAGAGACAGAAACAGGATGAACACACTCACATGATTACATCGTTCTCTCTGGTCATACTCAACTAAATCTTTCAGTGTTGTTTTTGCCGTGTTCCAGCAATAGGTAGCGTGAACCTTGCAGCTGTGTAACTTAATGCACAATCTATTACGAATGAATTCACCAAAACAAATGTTTTTAGCATACAAAACATTTCTGTCTCTGCTTTCGAATTGAAAATCCTAGAAGCTTTTGTTTCTCAAGCCTCTTGCTAGTAACTGCATGTTTATGATAGTTTGGCTACGTTAATCACATGACCAACAGTTAACAAAGACTTGTCCGCAGATGGTTTTTAACTCTCTTTTTACAGAGAGGTGTAAAACTTCTGGGAAAAGGTGTTCACTTTCCTAAGGTGCTTAGAAAACTAAAGAGCAACCAATTTTATGGCACAAAACTTTGTCTTACTATTCTGACTAAAAGCTATTGCCTAGATGAATATGTTGTCAATTCGCCACAAAATTCACCGACTACAAATGATATGGTTACATGCTGTCAGCTGAAGCCGTAGAAGAATTCATTCAGCTACAGTTTATCCATCAGCAAGGGAACTTACACACTTCGGAAGCATTCTGAACTAAGAGGTGCTTCAGACGGTCGACATTATCGGTCACTTTCAACGAACTGGTCTACTCTGCTCTCGTCACAAAATTACTGACAACCGATAAATTAGTCTGCCTGAAATTATGGCGATTTGTTGATCCATTCTGACTGTTAATTTCCAGTTATGTGTCGTACGTATTCGAACTGCTGAAGTTGAATAAGACGATACACGAAACCTGGTAAGCGTTGACAGGGCGCTAATCAAATAATCATCCTTGCACTTCGGTATTGAACGTACATCAGGCTAAATAATCCCCAGGCCACTTAAGTGAGGGCACATTCAGCTTTGCTGTGGGTTTCAATGGCTGTCTTTACTAGAAGCCTATAGGAGAAAACGGGATAGATAACTTTAATGAACAACAGCGTTAGCCTAGATGTCATGAACAGTCGACAGCTCTGTGTTGTCCTAATATCCTTCGTAGAAGCCTGGTAAGCCTAAATAATATCTTTCTGTATATGCCATAAGAACTTTTTTTCAGTCGTACTCTCGTTTTTTAGATAACTAAGAACAGCTCAAAAACGTGTGATAATGAAACAGGGACTCATCCTTTAGACCCTTCGGGAGTAAATCTGAGGGAATCCAGGTTTTTTTACGAGTCTGTTTGTTGATGAAATCATTACCTCACCGGTATTGTCAAACTACATAGTGCATTGAGTCTAAGATGGAAAAAGTGTGTTTAACTTCGAATGAAATTGTGAAAATACGTTTGGTAGCGTTTGAACTGTTTTCAACAAAACAACACCTTAATTTTTTTCAAATTTTACTTTATGTGCAGATAACTCGTAGTTATTTTTAGATGATTAATTCCTCGAATATATTTCGACTTCGATTGCACGACTTGCGTTACATAATGTGTCATCGTATGGAAATGCTTACTTGATCCGGAAAAAACATCCAAATCGTGAAATCGCACTACTCACTGGCCCATGAAAGATCATTTTCCCACCCGACAATCCTGTTAAGCTACTGAGGGACCTTACAGGATGTTTCGATATCATTGCAATCATTGATCGATGTGTAGTAACCATGCGGGTGATCGACGGAAACCATGGATCAATCTTATATATACATGTTTATGAATGTGTGCAAATGATGTTGTCGTACTAGAAAATTGTATAGGTGGAATGTTCAATATCTGACCCTTTTCTGTCGCCAATGAATAAAACGCATTTTGAATATTTACTGATGGCACATGGTTTCGGATACTGAAGTACTCTGATGAGAGTACACGAGCGGGACTGAAGAAACGCTTACGTGCAGTCACTCTCGTGAGTAAGGATATGTCCACAGGATAAGTGATAGACGGATTCCGAAACAGCTGGTAAATGGGTAGCTCACAACGTGTAAGCATAATTCTGGTGATCAGAAGCTGCGATAATAAGACACTAGCTAGGTAATTCGTTCGTCTTGCTGTTTTGATCTTGGATCATGGGACGACATCTGAAAAATTATGACTTGAGCGGGAGTCTAAAGGTTCAAACGAACGATAGTTGTGCTACCGCTAATTCAAACGCGCAGTAGCCACAAGAACATAACATGACGTGATCGTGTGGTATTGTGTTGAATACAGCTGAACTGCGCCAGCTGTCCAGGAATGGTAGGCTATCTATGAACTCATATTACACATTAGCAGATAGAACACAAGTACAACATTAAGATACGTCAGTCCCACATTTCTTTCTTTTCTTATCAGTTAACTACTACCGTCATTTGGAAAGTATTCTGCTCTCCTGGTCAGAAACCTGAGTTATGATGGCCTTCAGTCTTTTCTTTTCATCAGTGTTGTCAAGGCCGTGTGCGCTCTGTATGTTTTGTTTGGTTCTCAACCCAATTTTAAATCATCGTTTTTCCTTCCGAACCTGTCCAGAATACACTGATATTCAATCCTTCGTTGAAAGCCTTACTGCTTTATATTTCCACCTTTTCTTCCTGGTTTGGACCTTGTCATTGGAGTCTCTCTATTTTTGTGTCCGGGAGAACAGAGTTACACTTTCATACCATCCTACTATCTGGCTAACCAGCATTGGTCTGTTGCATCATGGTAACCTTAATTTCACGCTTTGCTGTTTTACTCCTTCTAGTTTATATCGATTACGTAATGCATGGGTTTAACCCTCAGTGATGATGTATATGTGTAAGCGTCCCTTGGCCTCAGCCTCTGAGACAGGCTAATCTGGAGAAGGATATTGCTAGCCGTGTAAATATGAAAAGATCACTGGTGATAGACTGAACAAAACCACTGAGTGGTAGGCATTTTGTGCGTCCTATATATGGTACACTTTGGAACGCACAGGTCATTGTATTCGTTCAGGAACAAAAGATTTTATTCATTAGTTGGGATAACAGTGAATGACCGTAAGAAGCAGGTTCAGATGAATGTTGATGTCGTATACATATTTTGCCTACGCAAGAACTTGTCCTGAGAAAACTAAGACTGTTTCTCAAAATGTTTTCTTCAACAGACATTGTGACCAATTATGTCTAAGCCGACTTATGGAGCTAGTTAAGAGCGCATTTCTCCTGGCAGGTCATGCTATGTTGAGAACTGTCTCAGGTCATGTATTTTGTCTGTTTGGGGTGTGAGTGATATGTTGTGATCCCCTTTGGGACCTTTAGCTGCAGCTTAACAGTAAAACAATAGCCTTTACAAGATAACTAATAAAAGCATAGATATTTTGTTGAGGATGGGAATGTGCTACCACACTTAAAATAACTGCTGAGTAATGAGAGCGAAAGGCTGTAAACAGCCTAATCTCTCGCCCGAGGAATAATTTCGCCTTCATTAGACTTTGGGTCACAGTTGTCTATTATAGATCAAATTTTTGTATCGCTAGTATATTATAATGACAGGGAACTGACAAGTTATGAGATCTGTAGCAAGAATAAATCGAGGAAGAGATTGATATGTAACGAAAATTAGTTTGCACTTTACTAGCTGTCTTTTAGATCATCGGTACTTTCCGTATTGTAAATCCGAATCGAAAAAGTAGATGTCGTGTTCAAACTCACTCTACTCGCCAGGCGCTTTAATTCTGACAACGCGTTGGTGGTAGGCTTTTGGCCAGACTTTGGTTCATCACGTATACCCCTTCATGGTGGACACGGATATACTGTTCAAGAAAACCATGTTACCTTTGTTTAGCTGGCTCCTACCTAAAAATGAAAACCAGAACTCCTATTGGTAACTTGCTTCAAGTTCATATGTTTGCTGGTTAAGTATTTGATTATCCAGAGTGATTGAAGCAATTTGTTGGTGGCATCATGTTTACCTCTCGGTACCGATCAACAGCACTCACCATACTGAATGCAGTCTGTTAATCTGGCCAGCATTTTATCATCACCACAGATCCGTCGAATATGGCATGCTGGTCGTCAGTAACCAATTTGGCGGTCGATTGAAATGTGAAGAGTTGACCGACGAGCCACAGGTCTACCATAAACAATTTGATGGAATAGCATGGGTTCACAGTGTAAAGAGTGGGCGATTTTTCAATCGCACTTGCTCTCTGCATTACTAACTAATGGTAGTACAGTCCAAGCACGGTCCATCATCTGGTGGACTAGAGGCGGTGGATGGCCTTTCAAGTTCAAACCGTCAGTAGGTTCACTTATAAATACCTATTACAAAAATATTCTTTGTTAATCTAGTTCCTTCAGAAGGCCTGGAGATTCCAAAATAACCGACGGTAGTTTAAATCGTTCTTGAACGGAACCACTGATCTTTAAGGACAAAGTCACAATGACTGCGTTGCTCTATTCTCTATAACTGTTAACAACACTTTGAATGTGGTACTAAGCTAGTTGAAGCGGAAACAAATAGAGGCGGGTATCTGTAAAAATGGATTGATTGATAAACGAATAGTATTCAACAAAGTTCACCTGAATGGTCGATAGAGAACAGAAGGCAAAAGTAAACAGAAGTGTTTTGGAACAGAATTAAGGGTCACGCCGTTTTCGTTGCTAGATTCAAGTTGACTAACAACACTATTAACTAGTTGTGACCAAAAGATCTGCCAAAAACATTTTATGTGCCCGTGTACTGCGTGTGAGATGAGTGCTGGTAACTAACCTGCTTCTGCTTATTTAACGATGTATTTGTTTGGTTTATTAATGTACTCCATATAATGAGTATTTTTGTTATTCATGCATCTGTTGTGATGGACTTATGGTTCACTCCATATGAAAGTAACATCTTTTCACAATAAGCTATTCGGTATAGTAACCTGTTCGGTATGGCTACGTTTTTCAGAACAGCTTTGTAGCTTACTAACAGTTGGTTCAGCGGTGACTAACGCCAGTTTTTTGATAAGCTTGAGGTGAACGACTGGAGCATCGTAGAATGGGTGAAAAGCATGTGGACCGTGGAACTGCTTCCTACTGCTCCCTACGTTTTTCCAGTGTCGCCTGAATTGTGGTAAACATATGGAAACATTATGCTTCGACGAGGAATAACCGAGCTTAATCGCGGATCACCGGTTGTTTGCCACTAAACTGGAAAACAAGAACTGTTCAGCATTTATGATAACGCAAGTAAGGTTCTGTTCATCGCATGAAACTGCACCCAGCGACAGTCATATGGGTAACTGGTTTTCTAGCAATATATTTCCCATTCGAAAGTCAAATGCTACCACGTTTCACAACATATGAACATTCTGGGCTGATTATATACTTAAGATTGAGGAAAATTAACCGAATATCTAAATGATTCAATAAACAACAAATAACCAACTCTCCAGACTGATGAGTTAGCGAAACCTTGCCTAGTCGATTAGATGTTATGTAATTTGAGGACCGAATGTATGCGTCATCATTCATTCTAGGTTATAATAATCGGACTTCATAGTGAGCATTCTGGATGTCAACCATAGGTGTCAAGTGATTAAGACCAATGTAATTGTCAATTATCTGTATGGTTGTTCCAGATCATTTGGTCACGAATGCCTTACTATCAATTGTTCGTATGTTGTGGTGGATAGATATTGTCGACTTTCTAAAAGGGAAGAAAACGTTAGAAGATGAATTGAGTAAATAATTCGTTTACGAATTGTCGCAGGGTGCCCAACCAAATAGTAGAATGTATGAAGCCGAGCTGAGTACTATCTAGAGCAAATTGTGCAGTGTCCATGCTGTGAAATTATCCACCCTCCATATACTTGTGGTCAGTTGCAGGCCTCATTAACATGTTGACTTCAGATTATCGACTATTCTTGTGAGTAACTTGCGCAATATTTATTTGAAGCAATTAGTTATCGCTAGCCAAAAAACTGATTTGTATAAAGGGTCTACATGAATATTTTAACAGGTGACTAATATACATTTGGAGCAATGCTGTTGCGAATGAATCCGAAAAACGTCAAGCAGGTCATCTCAGCCGAATGCGCGTGTTTCATTCTGTTTGCATTCCGTAGTTAAATACGCGAGACAGCCTACGAACAGAAAAGCCATTGAGTGTTTGCCAGAAACCGTTTAGAGCAAACACTATTCAGTTCAAAATCGGGTCAGTCACGTGAATGAGTTATTAAACATTGACAATAAACGTTAAAGTGCATATACAATTGAAATAAAGCAGTTATGAAAAATAGGTGAGTTCGTGATTACGCATTCAAGCAGTGGTTATTTGGCTGCCTATTAGAGAATATAAAAAAATGCGAAAACAAACAATATCTTGAAGCCGTTCAGTAGAGAACGAAAAGAGATAATGACATAAATACGACAATGAAAGACAGAGATAAGGATTTTGCAACCGGTTACCAAGATCGATAAGACGTGTTTCTGAACACACCGTTTGAATTTCAAAAAAGCATACTGTCAGCATGTTTATTAATGGCCCGATAAAAAACACGAAATACTTTGGTAGGTTTTACACTATCAGTGAAGCCTTGCAGAGTGATTGTTAGTATTACTAATAAGTAGCTTGGCAAATTTATGATTTTTTTAGATGATATCCAATTGTGAAAAGTCAGGGCTTTGGCTGGATTCGAGCCAGCGATAGAAACAATATGCCTCAACAAGGCCAGCGCTCTACCAGTTGAGCTACGAAGTCAGACGAAGCCCTGATTTTGTAGTTTTGTAGTTCAGCTGGTAGAGTTCTTGCTGCGTTGAAGCATGGTGCTTCTGTCGCTGGTTCGCTTGTCAATCTAATGTTTGCAGTCCCGCTTTTGGCGACCACAGTCTATCAAGTGAGTCGCTCTGATATACAGGTTTTCAGTGTCTTTATCGGTGGTGAACAATGTGATTGGCAGAAGTAAGAAGACAGTTCAATATTGATTTTAGTCCGCGGACCATGTAATGTACAAAGCCGTCATTGTTGAATGGGTAAAGATATGCAAACCGCAACGTCGTTGCAACGACTGATACACGATCAAGGTACATAGAATGCAAGTAAACAGAACGCGTGAATTACCTTTTCTGGATTTGACACTGGCAGCTAAAATCAAGATTCTAGTTATATGATTATTGGAACTCTGACCCTAGTTACTGGCAACGGCTTGTACCTGTTTGGCTTGTACCGGCTAATCAGCTTAAGCACTCTTTCATGCAGATTAAAGCTGACGTCCCAGAGATGAACGGGACATCCTACCTCTACTTCATTTGTACGTTTATTATTGTGAACCGGGTCGCGAGATGTGTAAACATGATGTCCCATTTCTTGTACATGTTTATGTTGCATGAACCCAGACATAACCCTTTTGAAGGAAAACTCATAGCATTCAAAAGTATCGCAAAACGTTTCAGCAATTATGGTTTTCAGAATTCTCACGTGATGTCAGACATTTCACAGAAAACCGCTCTACTGTACCGGATATTTATGACCTTTAACAGGTTCACCTAATCACACTTAACTCGTCAAATCATAGAAAATAACGGGGCAATTTATGGTGTAAAATCTAAAAAATTGTTATTGAAGCAACCAAAATTTATGGTTGTTTACAAACTACAGCTGGCCCACACGGTGGACATGACAACAGTATTCCCAGTGTCCGTACAAAAAAACAATCTGCGACTAACCTTTTGTTGTCGTTTTGGGTAAACAATTCCGAGTTAACACTATATGGAATTTCGACTCGTTTAAAATTAGTTGTATGTCCATGTGTGATTAGAATGTACGAAATGTTACTCCGGAAAACATCACATGATTTACGTCTTCTTATTGTTTTACCCGAATTCATAAGGGGGACGAACTGTTACAAAAAGATTTTTTTTACAGAAATGGAGTAATACAAATATATCATTTATTAATTCATTGTGCATCATCGCTACATTTGCTGCAGAAATTGTAAATAAACTAAGTTGTTTAGTTCGTCAAATTCCAACCCACAATACTCAACACATATTTATATATAGACGCTTGATGGGTTGACGTATCGTGACCAATGACAAACGTTTTTGTGTACGCGGTTGGGAGGGCGGTATGAACCACTGAGTCAGCGGTAGTTGAGAAGCTTGAAGAAACGGGTTTTATGGACGAGACATCACCTCACCTAATCCTACGGCGGTCGATTTGGCAGCTGCCAGAATACGCTGACCAGTGGCCTTGGGTTCATTTTCTCGGGGTTTGTAAAGGGTTCGGTTCGCTCTCGATACGTCTATCTGCAGATTGCTAGTGGTGTGGTGTAACAAGACTACGTTAGTTATATAATCTGTTACTCTGGTTTTGGTACTCCAGGTTTGGTCCTTCTCCTTGAAAACATTTGATCTAATTCTAGTTGTTTGATCTACATTTTGTTTTGTAACGACAGCAGTTAAAAGAATACGCTGTCATTTAACGATTTGAAAAAGTGGAAGTCTCTAAAACCATTGGTGAACAAATATTCAGTGGTAAGCCAGCGTTCAAACGATGCAGTTGCAAAAGTGTAAACAAGCGTAGTAAACGGGCTCGCTCCCAAAATTTCATCCGTAAAATGAATCGCATTCGCATAGATTCTTCCGGTGTATTAGCTGATACATTAATGGAGTGAAGGAGACTACTTAGTAGTGTCAGTTTGGCTAAACTCACATACTGCTTGTGGTTACAGTATGTGTCAAACAACGCAAAGACTGATGAATCCGATTGAACATTAAACCCAGTCGATCTCTGTGTATTAGCTCGGACCCAGAGGCTGCCTGTGCTCTCGTTCAAAGGAGGTCAATCTGTTCGTGCCACCCCACACTGTTTCTACCAGTTTATGTGTAATTGCAAAGAAAATTACATAGACAGAATCGTACGTTCAATTCGGCGGAGCTAAACGTTTGGGACGAGCCAAGTGAGAGATATCTTATATAAAACTATTAAACAATCCACACGCCAGAGATAGAATAATTTGCTGTTCTTGACCAAACCGACTATCATTATAACCTCAGTTTTGGTGGAAGTGTATAATGCTCTGTGGACTTCTTTGCCCTGTCATGGCAATAACAAACGAAATATGGCGGCTTTTGGTTATCATCATTCAATCGGTTTTCTCACTTTTTCTGTAATAATTCCTAAAAAGCTCATGCTAACTTGTAGCAACCCATCAAATGAATTATTCCCGAGCATGGGCAGACCTAAACTCAGTGATCCTTCTAGCGTCTCTACAGCGTCACACACCTGACCGGACCAACCTTCCGACTGTGGTGTTCATACTTTGTCACTCTGTGTTTGGTTTATCAAAACACTTCGTTTCGGATGGTTGTGAGCATCTAAAAAAGTGTGCTGCATCTCTTTTATTGTGTCTGTTCAGATCCAAATTCATTGTTGTGATTAACAGTTTCTCCAGTTTCGGAAGTGTTTTAATGTGTACGTGCAGTAAATGGAAGCTTTCCCAGGTGTACACAACGATTACCAAATGCGAAATAAAAATATTAATATCTGCGGGAGACCAAAAGTATATTATATAATAATTACAATAGGTATCGAGCAGCGCTAAACGACACTGATACGCAGAAGTAGCTAGGGAGATTGAGGATCCGACCGTCGAGCGCGCTAATAAGCCGAAAAAGGGTATATAGCGCCATTGGCGATCACAAGCCGACAAGCATGCAAACGAACGAACACAATCGCTTACACCAAGCAGACGGCGGACAAAGATCCTCAAGATCTTATTTACAATGTGAACTAAGATTTCAGAAAGAATTTTACATATCGTACAGCAGGCAGACCGAGGTTATCTCCAGGTCACTACAGTGTCTCAGGTAATGACAAGGTAAAATAAATCTGATGAAATACCAGTTTTATAAGCCTCTATGTATGCCCTAATCTATTTGCCCGTTTTCAACATCCCTAGGTAGCCTTGAAAGTTCCAAACAAACCAGAGGCACAGAAGCGACACAAATATCAACAATCTTCACAGGATTCTTAGAAACCTGAGAATTGAATTAGAATAAACTACCGGTATAAGGCAGTCATGAGCATCACAAAGTGACCGGCCGCTTGCTACTACAAGTAATGGAGTAAGGTGATTACCTGCGGAGGCATCACATTTTGCATCAGCAGTCGCAGCTTCGAAGCGCCAAGGGTACACCATTATTGATTCACTGGGAAACGGCCGTCTTATGATTAGTAACATCTTTACCAAAACGAGTGCTACTATCTCCCAGCAAACATGTGACCAACTGGACCTAGTTGGCCAAGTGTCGGCCTATATTTACTAGTTCATTGACCAACCAAAGATCAGAAATTTCAGTAGATGAAGCATTTTCGTGGGACTAATTTTATCTTTCAATGGTGATTAAAATAACTTAAGAATGGGATGTTGTACTGCAATAGATATATTTGACTTGATAATAGATAATTGTCATTTAGATATCAATTTTGTTCGTCCAGGATAGTTCGACTGCTCTGCCTCATTTGATTTGCACGCGTGTAACAGCAACTACAGCAATCGAATCGCACGTCTAACAACTTGTGCTTTTCTCTCTTCTCTTTCAGGTTTCGCGGCAGCCAGATACCTGGACCAAGCGCAAGAAGCAACAACGGGAGCGGACGTTGAATAATTGTAAGACGCTTATTTTGGCGACTTGTGCACATCTCTTTTTCATTACGTCGTCGTGCCTTGTGTTTTGCATGTGGCTGAGTAAGCGCTTCCTACGAATTCGTGTGCTCAATCGGGTGGCTGTAAATACGGCTTCCAACTCACCAGTCTTGTGACTAACTTTCTTACTATCCGTTTCAACACGTGAACACTCCATCTCTTGCACAGTGAATTACTATCGCTGACGTGAGTCCTCCAACTGCGAAATGCCAAATAATTAGCGATCATGCCAGAGCCTTCGGGACCGAGGAACTCAGTAGACTCTAAAGGATCGTCGTTCTTCGGAAAATTATTCAGTTCTATCAATGTCTTATTGTCCTCCATCATCGAAGCAGGACATATAAAAACTCGGTGGACACTCAGGCCGCCTGCGCCCGTAAAGCTTCACGTTAGTGACAACTTCCGCCGCTGGGAGTTTCAGGCAAAGGAATACGTTTTCCTCGTTATAAAGGCTGACAGAGCTAGTGTCATTGCCATGCTACTGTATGGGGAAGCACCGAATATCGCGATAGACAAAAGCATTCTACAAGGTGACATTACTAAAAGGACATTTCGACGACTACGTGGGTGTTTTACGATTGATCCGCGCCGACTGGAAATCTTCTGCCAGATCCATGGACGGGTTCAACACCCCGGGAATAAACTGGCATCTTTCATCCAGGACCTATGGCGCTTATGTGCCGAAGGTCTTACGGATGTCACCCCGAAGGTCGTGGAGCAACGTATCCTCCAACAAGCTCTGGGAGGTACCAGAGACACCAGCACCCGACGGACTTTTCTAACTCTGGCTCCCACGTCCATTTGAGAGGCTTTAGACTAGGCAGCACTATTGAACAGGTCAACAGGGTTCTCGGAGTGGACCAGCAGTACCGAAAGAGGGAGATCTCACCGGTAAAATACAAGCCACTAGCTAACCCAAAACCTTTCAGTCGCCAACAGTCGCACTACAACGGACACAACGATCAACCAACCAAAAACCATTGTTTGATTTGCTGAAGTTCGTCTGGCACGTTTGTCGTCTTTTGTCTGGTATGATGCGGAACGATGAATCCTTTGAAGTATGTTTGGTTTGTTTGCAGAAAGCCTATCCTTAATTTGTCTTAATTTGTCTTTGCTGTGTACAGTAAACGATCATGACGACTTTTGTACCGTAACTGCGCGTAAAATGTTTGCTTTCTTCCTCTTTATAACTATCATCGTTTATCTGTTGAAACTTAATTTTGTGTATATTCATTCACTTGTTCCTGTGAAACCAGTTATGTTGGCCGCACAATCAGATGCTTATCTGAATGAGTCCGGGAACATCACCCAGCTTGGCTGAACAGTGGAATAACGAAATCTGTCAAGTGTCATACTATCGCACCTGGTGGATTCGAATCACTCTGTCAATGTGACGGACGCATTTCACCCAATCTACCGAGTTAAAACTACCCAGTCGAGGGCGATGAGCCATAGGATTCTGTCCACAGCAGAAGTTATTGGAATTCGCCTGTATAACCCACCCCTGTGCGTCCAGAAACGTTTTGTTCAGACTTTGGATCTGCATTGGCCATCCCCCCCACCCTGTTAGCCTGTCAAGAACTACTGTTCAAGTGAGTGCTTGACGCAGTGTGATGAGAACTTGACTGAATTCATTAGCCATCCATTCCCTGTTTACCCCCTTCATGATTCTCAAGTAAAATGTGATATAAATGTGATGTATTTAGCCTGTTGATGAATCACTGAAAACGAGCGTGTTCGCTACACCGTATTTTTTCATGAAACTTAATTCTTGGTATTGTTTCACACGTTCTCATCTTCATTTGTACCCGATTGTTTTAATGAGGTCATTTTCCGTTAGCTGATGGTTGTTTGTGGACACGTGCTTAGTTGCCCCATTTTGAACTCCTTCGCTAGATAATTTGTGTGCCCGGTTGATTCACATTCAAGGTGAGACAGTACCTTTGTTGTAATTTTATTAAATAGCACCGTATAATTCCAATCCTTTCGATCGCCTTTTGTGAAGTATTTTGGATCTGCAAGATTGTTCCGTTAACCCGAACTTCTGAATAGGCGTTATTAGAATTGTCGAATACGCGTTACTGAGTGAATTACTCTAAATCTCCAGGATCAGGTTAACAACCACACTGTTATTACTGCTCAATCTATGGAAAACAGACCTGCCGGCGTGGTCATAACCGAGATGAGCCACCAATCTTCCTATGTCTAAGTTGACATGTCCGTCCCTTTCACTGAACAATAGTCGTGTGCGATCACCTACTATTTCTGAGTCGCTGTGATCTGCACCTTCTGTTTTGTTGGTAGACACAGGGGCATCTTGTTGTTTACTGGGTAGACACAGGGCACCGAGGCAGATTTTGCCACAGCAAGACATGGGCTTCCGGCTAGTTGCTGCCGGCAGTACCGACATTAGTTCAGTCGGTTGGCTAAATGTTCCTGTTACCTTGAGTGATGAAGAGCGTGAACAACTGATTTTGGTGGATGCCATTTTGGGAAATGATTTCCTGACAGCCCTACAGAGTAATGCGAACTTACCTAATGGGACGTTAGAATGCAACACAGGGATTATCCCATTGTGCAACCCTGACCGCCAAAGCATGGGTGCCATTGCTGCTGCCGTGAAAGAGTTACTGCCATTGCTCGTTGTTGAAACCCCTAGGACCAAAGCTGGAAGCGACCCTTGCGGAAGTACAAAACGTGGAAAGAGGGTGGGACTGAAATGACCAACTTAATACAGCATCGGATAGATAGAGGCGATGTTAATCCTATCCGGTTGCCACCATGCCGCCTGCCTATCCAGTAGCAAGCGAAATTATGTCCTTCTCAGTCCTCTTGGGTTACTTCGATTGTTCTGGTGAAAAAGCATGACAGGACACTCTGGTTATGTGTTGATTACAGGAACCTGAACGCCGTTACGCAAAAAGATTCATTCCCACTGCATAGAACCAACGACACAGTTGATACCCTTGCTGGGTCTGCATGGTATAGCACCCTCTATTTAGCCTCTGGGTACTGGCAGGTAGAATTACATCTAGACGACCGGTTCAAATCAGACTCTTCTATGCTTTATGGATTATACGAATTCCAGACGATGCCGTTGGGGCTAACTAATGCAACCGCCAACTTCCAGCGATGGATACATACGGCACTGCGTGGATTGATACCCGATAACTGCCTCATGTAATTAGATGACATCGTTGTGCATGGACGTACTGCTGAAGAACACCTAGCTAATGCGCGATCGACTCAGGGAAAGTTTCGAAACTTTGGCTTAAGGCTAAACCGAACAAGTGCTTTTTCTTCAACGAAATGTCAAATGTTTGGAACATACTGTCTCCTCTGCCGGTGTACACTGTGATCCTGGCAAAATCGAGCGTGTACGATTCTGGTCAGCACCTAAATCTGTCGATGATATTCGCAGTTTCCTCGGTTCGGCATTTTATTACCGGCGGTTCATAGTGTGTTTTGCAGAAACTGCAGCACTCCTCAACTTCACCCTAAACAAAGACACTATCTTCGTTTGGTCAACTGACCAGGAAGAATCATTTAATAGGTTGCGGGAAATACTCTGCAAAGCACCCATTGTGATATTTCCGGAAGTTTTTACTGACGCAGGTTGTTTCATCTTAGATACTGATGCTAACGATACGGCAATTGGAGCTGTTTTGTCTCAGCGAACCCCAAATGAATTGGAACCTTTTATTGCTTGTGCTAGCAGGAACCTGGTTAGACAAGAAAGGAACTACTACATCACCTGTAAAGAAATGCTAGCCTCAGTACAATTCGCCAGACAATTTAAACATTCCTTCGTTGGGCGTCAGCTTTTTGTGCGTACAAATCACCAATCACTTCTGTGGCTGAAAAAGTTTCGGGATCTAGAAGGTCAGATTGCACCATGGCAAGAGTACCTCCAGGACTATGATTTCGAATGTCAACATCGTCCGGGGAAGCAACACGCGAATGCTCATGTAGTGTTACGAAGGCTCTACAAAGATTACCGGGAATGTCCATCTTGTACAGCTAACATCGAGAAAAAAACCGCATTCACGGTAGGCGAAAAACAGTACCAATTCAAGAGCATCCTGTTTGGCCTATCCAGAGCACCGTTCACAGTTCGACGCCTGATGGTTCATCTAGTAGAGCGGCTGGATAATGTGGAGGTATATGGGGATGATATTGTTATACATAATAACTTGGAATCCGAACATGTTGCCCATATAGGTGCTGTCTCTAGTCGGATTACGAACTCAGGACTCCGGATTAATGCCGATACACTATAACCTGGACGGTCGTCGGTGGTGTTACTGAGACACAAGATGGATCAGGGTGAAATCAGGCCTCTGCCGGAGAAAACACTGACAATTAGAGAGGCCGCGGCTCCGAAGTCTAAACGAACGTTGAGACAATTTTTGGGTCGATCAGGGCACTACAGTCGGTTGGTGAAACATTTTCACTCCGTTACATCGCCATTGTATTAACTTTTTCGAAAACACAATAAATTTGAATGGACCGACGATGCCCAGAGTGCGTTCACGCGAGTGCAATAAGCGATGAACGAACAACAACTGACGTTGAAATTTCCGAATACAAAAATAACGTTCGTCGTGGCAGCAGATGCTAGTGACCGTGGTATTGGGGCAGTACTCAAGCGAGGGGATGCAGTAATCAAATATACTGGCAGACTCTCGACCCCAACGGGGCAGAAGTATTCAACCATTGAAAAGGAATGTTTGGTAATTTTCTGGACACTTGACAAGTGGAGGCAGTACAGGTTGGGTCAACAGTTCAACGTGGAGATGGATCAGAAACCTCCAGAGTTGATCAGAACCGCGAATGACCCGAGGAACAAATAAGTACGATGTGCATTGCGTTTACAGAAATATTATTCCACGATAATCATGTGCCTGCCCAGTAAACACGCGGCCGACTCGGCCAAGTAGGCCAAGAGTAGGCCAGGTGTTGGCCTGTCTTTTCTACTCTACTGACCAACCAAAGATGAGAAACTTTGGTGAATGGCACTTTATCATGGGACTTCTTTTGTGGTTGAATAACGATCACGAATGATCTAAGAATGGCATTTTTCACTACAATAGGTAAGTATTTGACTACGGAATAGGTGGTTGCCATTTGAAGGTAAATTTTGTTCATTCAGGCCAGTTCGATAGCTCTGGGTCATTTTTCTTGTCACGTGCCTCTGGTTTGGTCGGTTTTCACACTGTCGTTTTTCGTGATGTTTCATGGATAATCTTAGATAACAATATGTCATGTCACTCTGAATGTTTGTGTGATACAACCTATTTTTATTTTTCAGTGAAGACTTGCTACAACTTGACCTGAAGAGTAATTTTCACCTAGATGCTTGATTTTTGGATCTTCATAATCCATGAAGCCATCTGGTTAATGAACTTTTGATGCACCATGAGCTCCGGGCGAAGGCTGTATTGTCGTACCACTATATATCGTCGAATACGGCGGGAACGTCTACGACTTGGCATCAGTTTTGTCGGTGTTTCCTCCATTACTATCCTTGTCACCTTGGAGAATGAAATTATTCCATCAGAAGAACCTGGTAGTCCCTTATTATGTTTTTTATTTTAAGTTGAAGATGACGAAGATGACCAGGTAGTGAGGGACATGTATCCAGCCTCATCTGTTGATGCGATACGCTATCCCTACGGTTCATGTGAGTTCTGTGGACAACATATTCAATTGTTATCAAACCATGGTTTGATTAATTGCATTTTTGATTTTCTTTTTGACCACAGATTGAAAACGGACTCCCTAAAGTGACTTTTGGAGCCAACGGCTTAGTAGTGGAGCAGGACACAAACATTAGTGCGTCTACAACGTCAGGACAAGGTTCTCCAGAAAGTAACCGAAGTTGTGGCAGGAGGTGTGAGGATACCGCACAAATACTGAGGATGAGTAGCTGAAAATAATTGCATCCCAACGGAGAAGAAATGGTTTGAACAATGCGAGCGATATATTAACTTGGCAACATGGTGTTGGGCGCTTCTGCATGGTGGTCATCCCGAAACAACTGAGGAGGAAACTGGTAGCAAATTGCCAGGGAAGCACAGACCGGATGCACTAGAACATACGATCTGCTTCAACAAAGAGCATATTACTGAATATGAAAGAGGAGGTGACAGCTTACGTGCTTGCACGGTAACAGTGTCAGTTAATAAAGGGCGAAAATCGGGAAGTCTAGCCGCCCTTACAACTAATATCAGTCTCCGAACTCGGCGAACTCTGCTCGACGGATCCTACGGGCCCATTTCCACTGAGCGCCCGCAGTTCAGCGATCCAGCGGTTCAGTGATTGATATACGGGTTCAAAGCAGAGGCCCAAGGGTCCCGGATTTAGTTGGTTTTTCTTGTTCAGTGTCAAGCTGGGCGTCTGCTGATCTGAAAGGCATTCATTGAAAACAGGGCGTAGCACTGCTGTTGGGAATTACAGTAAATATCACAAAACAAAGGTTACTCGCATGAATGGCTTTTTGGAAAATGCGAGTCAAGTTATGCTTCAAAGCGATCGCTAGAAGCGCTACTGACGATCTCAGCAGGGAGACTGTTCCAGAAGTTAACAACCCTGTAGAACAATACTGCTGCCTAAGAAAGGTCCGAGGACGAAGCTTGAAAAACTTCTTGTTATGTCCTCACCCGCCGTCATCATTCGCTACAGTGAAAAACTGATCAACGAGGCCTACTCTAAAGAGGAAGTGTGTAAAAATTAAACCATCGCGGAGCCGTTGAAATTCAGGTGGGTATAAATCAACAATTTCTAATAGAGACTCGTATGAGACACTACTAAGGCCTGTGACTAGTTTGGTAGCCGCGCGCTGGACACGCTCAACAGCTAGTATGTTTTACTTCATGCCGGTATACACGACCTGATTAGCATACTCGAGGAGCGGTCTTATTAACCCCGTATAGCGTCTGGAACGCTTAATCATCCTAAGAGAGGCAAGCCCTTTTTTCGCTGCCATCTCATGGTGATGCGCAAAAGATAGCTTAGACGACAACCAGTACGTTCTGGTCATGACAGAACACTACCCGTTGGATTAAGGCGACTGGCGTTTCGGATCAAAAAGCATCTACGGTGGAAGACATAGTGATGAGGCACATCGTAGCAGACCACGGTGTACCAACGGCGAAATGACAAATCAGGGACCATCCTTTGAAAAAGAAGGTGTTGCATGCACGCATGCAACAACTGGGAACCAAGCGCATCCGGACGACAGCATATCATCTACAAACGAATGGCCCAACTGAACGTAACAACCGGACGGTCAAAGAATGGTTATCAGCCAAAAGAGGCGACTTGGAGTCTGCGTTGCCACTGATGTTATTGGCCCACCGGACGTCTGTGCAGGTGGGCACACAGAAACCCCCTTTTCAATCGATGTACAGTAGAATCCCTCGTGTGTCGGTGGATCAGAACATTGGAATATGGCTAGAGTGCAATGATTCTACTAAAGAATTGACTGCCAAAAGAGGAAGAGCCAAACGAAATCCGAAAGCATCGCAGGCACACACAAAGGAACAGTCCGTAAGGCAACGGTTTGGCAAAACTAGAATGTTCAACCTAGGAGAACGGGTGAAGTATCGAGATCATCGGAACACGGGTGCCAGCGGGCCAGGATGAAGAAAACTTCTGCCTAAATGGAAAGGTGCGTATTTAGTCATTTCCAGACGTGGCTCAGTATACATGATTAAGAGGGACGGCGAGACGAAACCAATGCATGCCAATGAGTTAGCAGGTTGGCATGAAATGTCGGTGCGGCGAACAGGAAGAAAAATAAACTGGAGGCAACATTGGGTCGGTCAGAGAAGATTCGTCAATGGATGCTGAGGAATCAAGGAACCTCATAAGTGGGAAGACTGCTGTATAACGGGCTGCTTAGTTGTGAGCGCCATACTGCTAACAACTAGTACACTACAAGCCAGCAACATTCAGGACCAAAGAGGCAATTTCCCAATGCCAGGAAGACGACGGACCAGAGGCGGCTATCAGAATAGTGTGTACGCGCTATTAGAGGAGTGTCACCTGGACGAATGGCAACATACTGTCACCCAATTTATGTGAATGCACGTCTGCCGTGCAAATGAGTGTAAGCGTTTGTGGTCCCATGTTTAACATGACCTGTACGGAAGTTCGTGTAATAAACGAATTTGCAGGTCAAGCGTGTTTTAGGGCCAAAACAACAACTTCCGAATATCTCGGCCGGTGTATACAACCGTCAGTTTGCGGTTGTTTATCGTGGCCCATCAACCGGTGGTTTCAAATGCAGGAAACTTTTGAATATTTACGGTTAACTGTTTCACGATGCATCCAGTCCAAAACTGCGCAATGTCCCAGAGTTTCCGATGATTTTGTACCGGCTATAATATGTACATATATTGTAGTGACCAGCGATAGTGTGGCTTCTCTATAGACCAACGGCAGCAACCAAGAGGAAAATGAAAAGCGGTGCGAGATGGACTACAGCCCAGTTAGCGGCGCTCAAACGCTCGACAAGCGAAAAGTGCGTGGAAGCTTCGAGTACGTTGAATAACGTTCGAATAAGTTCGGGTTGAACGACCTTGAAGAATGGAATAGTGGATGGGTCGTTAGGGAAAATGCTAGCAAACCAAACCCCGCTGCGCTCAATAGTTCCATTCATGTTGGGACTACGTTTTAATTGCTCTTCGAGAAATGTGTTTCAAATTGTTAGCGGATGAGGGTCTAGCATATACCCACTTGTCCACTACAATATATATATACGTGCTGAAAAATCAACAAACTGCGAAGCAAAACAATGAAATGTGCGTCGCCTGTTGGTGCACAGTCTCTACCGTTGCCATGGCAACGAGAGTGTGACGAATAATTCCCTTCAAATGATAAATGATATTTTTATAACCGTACTCCATTGTACAGTTTATTTGATTTTAGCTTTCCGTTCATTGGTACTTTCTGTCCCGAAGCCCAAAACACAACTCGCTCCGTTCCTCGTTAGCTAGAAGTGCATCCTGTATACAGTCTATTCTCCTGGGTAGAGAATGATTAGAATACACGTGACCAACGTGCGAAATCTTGGTTTTCATTACATTGCGTGTTTTGGTAGTGAGAACTAGATCGAATATTATTCGTTTTGATAGCGATGAGGACGAATGATCTCTCCATACTACTCATATCCCCACTATTCAGTGGCGGGGCGACAGCATGGGTTTTACCGTCAAAGTGGCTGCAGGAAAAACATGAGAAGAAACATCACACCATCAGGATAACGCAGTATGCCATGGAATAGTTCTGGCTACGCGAACAAGCTGAGCATTTGCGTCTCTAGCAGCCGGGACCCTCTCGGACGATCGCCGTATGCAGCTGAGTGTTTTTGTTTCTTGTTCTATTCGAACAACTAACCCGTGTTGGTTTCCTAAATAAACCACCTTTGCTCCATCGGTGTTCTTGGCTCACAACGCTAAATGGTGTGAGGCAATTCCAATCCAGTTACAGACGCCTCGACACTCGCTAAAACGATGTTTAACGAGTGGATTTCCTGATGAGTTACATTATATTATTTACATTCTGCTCGGAGATCCAACTTTGAGAGTATGCTTATACAATAAATGTGCCACATTTTAAACGTCAAGAAGTCCCGCATCGCAGCCTATCGTCCGGAGTGAAACGGTCTCGTTGAAGACACCAACGGCACGCTGGAATCTTTGCTTAGAGCATTTCTCGAACATGGGACCATGCGCTTGGAGTATTGCACTACCTCGCTGACTCCTAATATACTTGGCCACTGTCCATGCGTCAAGATGCCAAACTCCTCACTTCATGGTGTTTGGACGGGGACTTCGACTGGCATCAGATACACTTCTCTCGAGTGACCATCATGAGCCATTACCAACGACGAAACATATCCGCCACATACACTCAAGCTTCGTGCGTGGTCATCAGCTAGCGAGATCACATCTACAAGCAGCTCAGCATCTTCAGAAGGCTTACTTTAACAGAAGGGTTCGTGGAGCCCACTACCAACTGGGAGACGAAGTGTGGATGTATGATGCTGTACCAACCCCAAGAGGTCCGTCTAAACTCCATAGGGAGTGGAAAGACCCGTACGTCATCGATGGAGCACTTACTGATGTAGCCTATCGCATCAAGCAGCCGGCAATATCTGGATGGTCATCCGTCATCCAATTTAACCGTCTGAAAAGGGTGATGTCTTCAACTGAAGTCGCTGGGGACAGCGCTTACTGACAGTGGAGTCTTGTAACAGCATCGATTTCATTCAAACTGCGCGCCTAACAACTTGTATTTCTCTCCAGTCCCTTCCGGGAATCGTGGCAGCCACATACCTGGACCAAGTGCAAGAAGCAACAACGGAGGCGGACGTTGAATAATTGTAAGACGCTTGTTTTGGCGACTTGTACACATCTCTTTTTCATTACGTCGTCGTGCCTTGTGTTTTGCATGTGGCTGAGTAAGCGCTTCCTACGAATTCGTGTGCTCAATCGGGTGGCTGTAAATACGGCTTCCAACTCACCAGTCTTGTGACTAACTTTCTTACTATCCGTTTCAACACGTGGACACTCCGTCTCTTGCACAGTGAATTACTATTGCTCACGTGAGTCCTCCAGCTGCAGGACATTACACGCGTCCCTAGGTTGGTTGCTTTTCGCGTTATTGTTTTCGTGGGGTTTTGCGAATGATTTTTGCTAATAACGTCATCTCAGTTTGAATATACGAGTGATATAACGCACCTCTGTTATTTCAATAAGGATATGCTAAAGACCTTAATTTTCACCCAGTATATTCCGGTTATTCTAAGCACTGGTTTGATCGTTGATTTGTTGGTCGCTATACTCCTGGAAGTTGTCTAGTTAATAAGCTGCTTATGCATCATGCGTTTCGCGCGAAGCTTATTTTGACCTACCACCATATTTCGTCGAATACGCAGGAAACGTGTGAAACTTGGCAACAGCACTGTTGGTGTTTCTACCTAGTCTAACGATGCCAGCTTGAAGAATGGAGGTATCTCACTTGTAAAACCTGGTAGGACTTGTTTTTGGTATTTACTTTTGACCGAAGAGGACAAAGTTGACGAAGTACTGAAAGACATGTGTCCAATCCTACCTGCTGTGGCGACGAGCGATCCGCGTGGTTCATATGAGCTTTATGGAAAACATACCAGTCACACGTTGACAACGTTTAACACAAAACCACTGACGTGTATTCGACACCTACCAGAATCATGGTATGACTTTAGGTGCCAAGTAATGCACTTTCCATAAAAATTGACTTTTGACGTCATGAAGTTTGTTATAGGCACTTTTGGTTCATGTTATAAATTCAAACCTTTTTTCCAACTGATGCACTCATCGTTGATGATTTTTGTATGCCTTCTTTAGATCCGTTTTCATTTGCTTCGCCCTTCGTATACTGTTGCAGATAATGCCCTCATCTGTTCCCAGAAAGCTGGAAGCCATGATGCGCTCTACTGCTTTGGAAATGATTCATTCCCACGTGTACTATAAGAACCTCGTTATTGTGTTATTTTCGAAGTAAACAAATTATGCTTTGTTTTTATCGTCACTTATCGTTTTGTTGTTGACTTCTACTTGCCCAGTGATTGAGTGGATATTTCACGGTACTTATGGGAAGCTGTTATAAGATTCCTGTTACACTTTATGCTGATCAATTTAAAATCATTTGCCTACATTCGAAGTGAACAGTTGAGAACGATAATGATCGTGTTAAAGTAGCTTGGCATATCGTGCCAAATGTTATCGCCTGCTAAGAAACGTCGACCGCGAGGAGAGTAAGTGAAAACTACGGCATATTGTCATCAGACCGTCAGTCTTCGTTTATCAAAGATCTGTATTGCTTCAATAGCTGTGGCAAATGACGAGGAATGTAAGAGATTTTATCAGTACACATTTCGAATGGCCGATTGG